>JAKOGI010003906.1:0-38747 GCA_029747015.1 Carnegiea gigantea
AAGATGTTCTACTTGTCAAATGGCTAAGAGCCATTCTTTGCCCCAAGGATTGTATTCTCCACTTCCCATTCCTCAAGCCCCTTGGGAAGATATTAGCTTTGATTTCATCACGGGTTTACCTAGAACCCAAAGGAACAAAGACTCCATTATGGTGGTTGTGGATCGATTCTCCAAGATGGCGCATTTCATCCCTTGCCACACCACTGATGATGCTACTCAAGTGGCTAGTCTTTATTTCAAGGAGATTGTGAGACTACATGGCATTCCAAAGAGCATGGTATCCGATCGTGACTCCAAATTTCTTAGTCATTTTGGCTAACTCTATGGCGCAAATTGGGTACTCAACTCAAGTTTAGCACTACTTGTCATCCCCAAACTGATGGACAAACTGAAGTCACCAATAGGACTTTGGGTACCTTACTTAGAGTCCTAGTGAAGAAGCATTTGAGGAATTGGGATGAGTTGCTACCACATGCCGAGTTTGCATTCAATCGAGTGCCTAGCAAGTCCACCCAACTCTCTCCATTTCAAGTTGTCTATGGCTACAATCCCAAGAGTCCCTTGGGTCTTGTTCCCATTCCAACTCCCACAAAATTTAGTTGGGAAGCTGAAAAAAGAGCCAAGGAGATCCAAGAACTTCATGCAAGAGTTAGAGATAACATTGCCAAGGCTAATGAAAGAGCCATGCAAAGCGCCAACAAGCATCGCAAGGAGGTAAATTTTCAACCAGGAGATTTGGTATGGATTCACATGAGGAAGGAGCGTTTCCCTTCAAAGAGAAAATCTAAGTTGATGCCGCGTTCCGATGGTCCATTTGAAATCCTCGAGAAGGTTGGGCCCAATGCATACAAGGTTGATCTACCTGGAGATTATGGAGTTTCGGCTACCTTCAATGTCTCCGATCTTAGCCCCTATTTCGATGATGAGCCCCTTCCTAGGTTGAGGGCAAACTTTCACTTACCCGGGGGGAATGATGGAGACCATCGTGAGAAGCCCAAGGACCATCAAGCTCAGCGCAAGGAGGACTCACTCAAGCTTCAAGAAGTCAAGGAAGTTGCCAAACTTTGCCGGAAATTGGCGTTCATACCCGAAGAGATAGTGAGGCCGTCATCCAGAAATTTCCCGCTTTTTGTGTGCACTTTTGGCCTACCTAAAGTGGTCCCACAACTTGAGGCTCCACATGGTTTTGAAGTTTAAGATTTAAGCTTTCAAATAAGCCCAAGTTTGTTTAATTTGGACGTCATTTGATTGGGCAAAATATCACTCAAAGATCCGTTATGCTGATCCAGTCCAGTCTGAGATAGGTGCATTGTTTGGGCCATAACTTTCAAACCGCTTATCCAAATTGAGCAAATGAGCACATTCTGGAAAATAGACTTCCAGGGCTTTCTAACAAGCCCAAGAACGCGTGATTTGGCTGAGTATTCGGGAAGTTATGCTCTGTTGAAGTTGAGGCAGTTGCAAGGATTAATGCTGGGAATATGAAGAGTCTTAGGTTACATATATTTGTGTGGCTGATATTGTGCACTTTTTAGATGCTTCTAGATTGATGTAATCAGCTGCAAAAATCCTAGAATATTCCTTGTAACCTCCCCCACCCCTTTTTATGATGAGTCTTTTCATTTTTCTTAGACTTTTCATTAGCTAGTTTTAATTGTTAGGAGTTATTTGAGTCCTTTGATTGTCTTTTGCTGAGTCTATAAAAGGGGGAGGGGCGTTTGAAGCTATTCATTCAGCATTGTAAGAAATTTCCAAAGCAATACAAGTACTTTGAGTGTGTTTCTCAAAAGTGCAACTAAATTCCTAGTTCTATATCTTGCATTGTGGCAAATTCAAGTGGTGTTCTAGGTTCTCTTCCTTTTCCAATTGGAGTGATTCCTTGGTTAAGACAAGAGAATTAGCCCAAGGTCAAGTCATTGAGTTGCTCCGTGAAGGATTATCTCAATTACAAGATCTTGTTCTATTCCTTTTTCTTGTGTAGTGAAATTCTTCATCCATCTCATCCATCTTTCATTTCTCTTCCCAATTTGGCTTATTTTGAGTTGGAGTTTGATTTAGTTCACTTGCCACCCACATATACATCAGCTTGGTACTCGGTAAGGGACACTATTCTTTTGTTAGGACATTCAGATGCAACATGTCCTAAGCCTTGGCATCGAAAGCACCGGATTTTGTCCTTGGGCTTCGAAGGTACCTTTTGTAAGACCCCGCGTTTTCGTTTCACGTTAAATTTCCTTTTTACGTCTAAATTCGTATTTTTAGTAACTGTATGAGTTAAATTATTATCAATGTGCTTTTGAGAACTATAATTTCATTAAAGACGAGAGTATTATTGCTATTATTGATTTCAAAGTCAATTCGTGCCATTTATGCCTTTAAATTATATCGATAGTTTAGTTTAGTCGTTATTCGATTTATTTAGTCGTTTCCTGAAAACGATTAGGTTTTCAACCTTAGAATTAGTTTCGAGGCTTATTGAATCGAACTTCGGTGTATTTAGGTTCGAATAATTGATGGAGGGTTATGTATCGATTTGAGTTTAGAACGAGATATTTGAGGTTGGGCTAGCGATTTAAGTTCATTGAGTCATTCGCCAAAAAAAAAAAAGAATAAAGGACCAAAGGCCCCCTTTATTTCGGAGGTACAAGCACGAAAGGGGGGGTTTTCTTTTTGGTTTTCCCGGTGAACCCTCCCCGACCACCACCATAGAAGAGAGAGAAAGAAGAGGAGAGAGAGGGAGGAGGGGCGGTGGCCGCGACGGCGATGCCGTTCCGGTGTGTGCGTTAGCACCACGCCTCCTCCACCAGCCGGTGACCACCACGGCGAGAGGAGGAGAGATTGAGTGAGAGAGAAGGAAATGGGGTAGTCTAGGTTCACTAATGCGCGCCCTTATGTTTATCAAATGTTGCTCGTAAATGCGTATGTGGTAGACGTGTATGTTGGTAGAATCCTTCGTATTGAGCTGGAAAAGGAATGATTGGAAATTGGCTGCCATGATTGATAATCCTACTAAATGGTACATTGCTGATGTGACTTTTGATTTGCCTGAGTGAAATTAAAGGATATTTTCGTATGCATGTGTGAAAATTTATGTGCTGATGGTACATTGCATAAAAGTGTACCTACCGTTCTCCTTCTTTGTAATTGTTGCCTAAATCGTACATTACTTGTTTCCTATCATACGAATTACTATTCATGAATGGGGTGAGATGTTTTGGCCCGAACGAACCCTGATATACCCAGAAAGCTCAAGGGAGAAAGAACGTAGCAGACTTTGGAATTGTACGTCGTAGACGATCCCTCCTAAGGCTAGCGACCTACAATAAGACTCCTACGATCCCCTATAAGATAGATGTACCTCGTAAGACACTAAGACCTCAACGTGTGCCTATGAGGCCATGGACGTCAACCATACCCACACAATTCTAGCCGCTCAACACCAATCTTTCCTAAATTGGATGGGGTTTAGAGCATGCCGTTGACCATAGATTGCAAAAGGAGGATTGCACGCATACCTACATGCCTAGGTGTTCTTTCTATGTGACAACATGTGGGTCCACATGTCTTAAAGATCTATTTGATGTCATGTGCTGTGCAAGACCATAAGAGTACATATAGATAGGATCGTTGTATGGAACCATCGACGTGTTTATGATCAAATGCCAACAAAGTGAGTTTTTGTAATTGCTTGGCTTGAGTTTAATTGAACCTGTGGCTGTATTAGTTAGAACGACTTGATGTGTGTGGCTAGTTTCGTACCATGACTCTGGAATCATCATTCACAGCTCATCAATGCTGATTTCTAGCATTATAGTTGGATTAGTCGAACTCGATGTATGTAATGCATGACTAAATGAAGATAGAGCTGCATTTACCTGAATAACGTTCATGGACATATATATACACCTCATGTCTAAGAAAGTAGTGTGGTAGAATACTCGGGATCATGTCAATCATGTATGTTTTCATTTTGTAAATTGCTTGCTGAATGTATGTTAGTCGGTTGCATGTTATCTCCAAATTCATAGACTTGAGAATGCTGAAATGCTGATGCCATGCGGTACTATTGTGCTCGAGTAATGCTATGTGGTGCTACATGACTCTCTTATTATTCCCAATGTGTTGTATAAATTTCCTTGATGATCATCATGATTCCACAAGTGACTGAATTCATGCTTTAGAATGAGACTGCCATATTTAACCTTGCGATCTCATCGCCCCAGGTGCCACACCTTTAGATGCTCACTTGTAGGTGCATACGCAGAGAGTTGTTGCCTGCCATGCAAACTGAGTCTAGATTATCAAAAATCTATGTTTCATTTTTCAAAACAAGCTCAATATGGTTATCCACGCCAACTCATTTGTCTCACTTCAATGCGATTTGCCCTCGGCGCCAAAATAGAGCGAGTAGACGCCTGAAGAGATTGGCGAGGAGGAGGCTGGATACCATGAGCCATTTTCTTCCGATTTAAAAGAAGTAGAGTCTGAAAAATGAAATCTTTTTGAAAACCTACCGCGTAGATCTTAGTTATGTACGTGCATTCTAGGAAAGACCGAATTTAGATTTAGAATTTCGGGGACGAAATTCTTTTAAGGGGGGAAGAGTGTAAGACCCCGCGTTTTCGTTTCACGTTAAATTTCCTTTTTACGTCTAAATTCGTATTTTTAGTAACTGTATGAGTTAAATTATTATCAATGTACTTTTGAGAACTATAATTTCATTAAAGACGAGATTATTATTGCTATTATTGATTTCAAAGTCAATTCGTGCCATTTATACCTTTAAATTATATTGATAGTTTAATTTAGTTGTTATTCGATTTATTTAGTCGTTTCCTGAAAACGATTAGGTTTTCAACCTTAGAATTAGTTTCGAGGTTTATTAAATCGAACTTTGGTGTATTTGGGTTCGAATAATTGATGGAGGGTTATGTATCGATTTGAGTTTAGAACGATATATTTGAGGTTGGGCTAGCAATTTAAGTTGATTGAGTCATTCGCCAAAAAAAAAAAAGAATAAAGGACCAAAGGCCCCCTTTATTTCGGAGGTACAAGCACGAAAGGGGGGGTTTTCTTTCTGGTTTTCCTGGTGAACCCTCCCCGACCACCACCATAGAAGAGAGAGAAAGAAGAGGAGAGAGAGGGAGGAGGGGCGGTGGCCGTGACGGTGATGTCGTTCCGGTGTGTGCGTTAGCACCACGCCTCCTCCACTAGCTAGTGACCACCACGGCGAAAGGAGGAGAGATTGAGTGAGAGAGAAGGAAATGGGATCGACTGGCGCAACCACGGCGGCAGCGGCGACGACGAGGCACCGGAAGGGGTGCGGATGGCGGCCGTTTGTCTCCGGAAGAGACAGAGAGAGATCGAGTGAGGCTGACGATTAGGGTTTGAAACCCAGATGCACCACCACCGCCACCGCGACCGGCGACGTTGAGGGTGGTTCCGGTGACCACTAGAACGACGCGAACAGCAGTAGAACCGGACTTGAAATGGGTAGAAACCCAGGTCGGGATTTGGGACGAATTGGGTCTGTGCATGCGTGGATCAGGCGTTGAGTGGGTTGGTTCGTGCTTCAGTGAGAAGGTCCAGGGAATCGAGTTTTTCAGCACTCAAAGCTAAGCCCAGCAGCCTTCGAACAAATCTTTAGCTTGGAGCTCAGGTGGGTGTTCCTCGCCTCCTAAATTAGTACTAATTTCACAAACGTTTTAGCGGAATCGATGTTGCATGTTAGACTAGCATAGCCTAATTTAGAATGCGCTGCTTGAGGTTTATAATTCGAAGTTAATTATACATGTTTGGCGTTAATTCGAACATATGTAACCACTGAATGCCTAAGTTTATAATTCGAAGTGAATTATGCATGTTTAGCGTTAATTCGAATGTATGTAGCTATCGGAAGCCTGAATTTATAATTCGAAGTGAATTCCATGCCTTTAGCGTTAATTCGAATGCCTGTGACCATTGAATGTTTGAGATTTTACATCGAAATGAATTAAATACCTTTAGCTTCGAATCGAACCAATTTAGTTAATCATGCCTCATTTATTAATTCGAAGTTAATTTAGCATGTTTAGCATCGATTCAATTAATTAGTTGATGCATGAAAAGGATTATAAACGAAATTAGTTTAACGTGTTTAGAATCGATTCAAGTACATTTAGCTAGTTCATGCCTAAAAGTTTAGCACAAAATGAATTATGAATGCTTTGAATCGACATAAGTACGCTTAAACGATTCATACTTGATTAATAGCTTCGAAAAGAGATGAGTATGGTTGGAATCGATACTTGTGTATTTAGTTAGTCTATACCTGAGTAGTAACTTTGACATAATAACTGAATGCCTAAAGTCATATTATGTTTAAGTGGTTTATTTCAATTCGAATAGTAATTTCGATGTGTAATGAACGTTTAGAATCGTATTATGCTAAAATAGCTCAATTAGACTTTAGTTGTAACTTCGAAACCAACGTTTATGAATGTTTGGTCGTTCCATGATCGAGTATGAACTTCGAAGTGCATCGTACGTGTTTAAAGTTTATGTATATAAATGTTTAATCAGTCTATGATCGCCTATATGCTTAACTATCCCATAAAGGCCTATTAACTCTGAAGTAAATTTATAAATGCTTGGAGCCTTATCATGTATGAATTCCCAAGTAAAGTTCTATAGTTTTATATGTGTACGTGATGGTATATTTATATGCATACGTATGCTTGCTGTAACGCACCACCAAGTGGTGCTGCTTGCCCAGGTAAGTACCTAAATCTTACCTTTTCATAAATTAGTATGATAATATGTTGTATTAATAAATCAATGAAACGAGTTGGTAGTTGGATGGTTTGAGGCAAGAATTATGAGCGTTCGAGGTCTTGTTGTACGGTGCAAGTGAGGAGGGAGACTGGGTTGTGAAATGACCGCAATCGTGTGGATTGCAAGGCCATGTGTGGCTCGATGTGATGAATTAATTATGAAGTGTTTGAATGTGATATATGTGAACCTCTTTCCCTTCTATTTGCTCAAGTTGCATTATGTGCACAAGGGAGAGATTTTCAAAGAAGGATTTCATGTTTTGAAATAATAGTAGCCACAAATATTAGTGCATGATGGCATATTTTAAAGTAAACGAATACAGTTTTGGGAGTGAACCTGCTTGAACGGGGGGATCCTAAAGAGTTTTACAAAGGCGTGAGTTGCATGACAAATGATTTTACCAAAAGATACAACAAAATTACTAGCCGTTATGACCGATACGCTTTAAGTGGCTAAGATAATGTGCTGCGGACAATATGATATGATGTAATGTTAACCTAGGGGATAAGTCCGTATAAACCCTAGAGGCCCTGACGAGGGCTAATGTAATGGTCCGATATGTTATATGTAGCTATCCCGGGAGTAAGAGCTTAAGCGTGAGCGTTAGGTCTCACTATGGGGTCGAGAATAGTTCTCACCCAATCAGCACCCTGCAATTGGCTCTTTGCCATTTTTTTTTAAACGATTTAAAAGGAAAGGAAGTTCTTTTTATGAGCCCAAAAGGCTATATGGAATGATGTATGGAAAGCTTATAAGGGTCGTTACGCGACCAAACGAAATCGAACTTCCTTTGAAGACTAAGAAAACGTTTTCAACGAAAGAAAGAAAGCTTTCAATGAATGAGTTATGAAATGATCTTCAAACATGTTTGAATGTGGATTCTTAGCCTATGTATTAAAGAACAGTTTTCAATGGATGCATTATGAATGATTCTTAAATATGGTTGAACGGGATTCTAATCTTATGTGGCATCATCCTTATCCATATCAAACCTGTCTGATTTAAAGTGCATGAGATGAGAAAGAAAGTTATAGCACGTTGAAAATTCCATGAATGAAGGCGTCTCTTCCTAAAAGAATGAACGTTGTTATGTGAATAGCATGCGAGGGTGTCATACAGCTTAATATGATGTTTAAAGATACTTAAATGCTTGATATGTGTTTATGCGTGTGACATGTATATTATATGAATGAAATGCCAAGAAAAGTGTATTTATGAAAAGAAATAACCTTATATACACATCATGTGATTGAGGTTTCATGCGTAGTTTAAACTGGAACGCTAAGAAGTTATATTATGAAAAAGAAAGATTTCTATGCTTAGCCTCGTCGCCTATCTAAGTGTTCAACTGCCTGTTAGTAAAGATGTTTGATCATTTAGAATCCTGGAAACGTGTTTAAGTGCTTAAGTGAAGTTATGTTTAGTGATCCTCCCATAAAGGTTCTATGAACATCTATTATAATAGTAAAGTATGGAAACGTGATATGTGACTAGTAAAGATAGTATTGCCTGCAACGGTTTTGTCTTTTAAGGGGGTTGGGGGACACTCACTGAGCGTGTGGTTGCTTATCCCATTACTCTTTCTCCTCTTCTCCAGGTTTTCTTTCTGACAGGAAGAAGTTGAGTCAGATAAGTCCAGAAGGAACCTATTGTTGCTTACAAGGCGTCGTATGTGCTCATTTGAAGGGATCCTATGTGTTTAATGAAGTCATCTAATGTATTCTTAGTTTATAAAGGTCTGTAAACAATTATTCTAGCTCATGTAATGCATATGGTATAAAAGGTCGCTCTGTATGGCCGTCTAAGCCAACCATCAAGTTAGTTAGATGTCTTCGTGGTTTAATTTAGATATGTTTTAGGATGTAAATCTTAATTCTTCGATTTTGTTAACCGTTGAGTTATATCTTCCATTTCTTCTTTATTCATGAGTCAATCTAGTTGGTGTACTCCGAGCGAGTGGCTCGTTGAGTTATGAACTCCGGTGTGTGGCCGTTGAGTTATGTTTTAAATGTTTACGCTTCCGTTGATTTACAGGGACTTAATGTAAGGCTTTTAGCCTGGAAATGGTCAGTTTTCAAGGGGAACTCTGTCCGTTTCGTCCCAGGAATTAAGTAAGATGTTAGGAAAGCGTAACGCTTCTAGCCTAGGGGCCGGGGGTGTTACACCTTTGTAGAGGGTATAGAGGTGGCAGGAGGGGTGCTTTTGGGTTGTGAGGGGTTTTGGGGTTTGGGAGGAAAGTAGGAAGGCTTTTGAGTAGGGAATGGCCGAGGAGTGGGTCTAGAAATGGGGCTCTTTCCTTTAGACTTCTTTTATTGCTCTACTTTGTAAGCAAGAGAACTCAAGTCATCTAAGGAAGTGTATGGATGCAATTCAGCTACATGAGCAATAGACTCGCCCAAGCCACTTAGGTACCTTACCATTGCTTGGGCATCATCTTCTCTCAAGTCACATTTGAGTAGGAGTTGTTCAAACTCCCGGGTATACTCTTCAACACTCTTGGAGCCTTGTTTTAGGTGATGGAGCTTGAAGTAGTTGTCTTGAATATAATGTGAAGGAAGGAACTTGGACTTGAGTTTTTCTTTCATCTTAGCCCATGTTCGAATCTTCCCTTTCCCATTTCTTACTCGTTTGGCCACAAGGTTTGCCCACCAAATAGATGCAAACTTTCGGAGTTTGAGGGCAACGATTTTTACCTTCCTATCTTCAGCCACGTCTTTGTACTCAAAGACTCGTTCAACGGTTTGCAACCAATCTAGGAAGTGATCTGGGTCGAGTTGGCCTTCGAATTCTGGAATGTCAACTCTGAAATCGCCAAGACTGCTCTCTTGTCTTCTTTGGTATCTTCTTGGAAAATCCTCTTCATAACTAGAGTTAGCATGGTAACTCTTTTCTTCCCTTTCGGACTCATCCGAATCCACATGAGTACGTGAGTGAGAGGGGCTTTGATTCCATCTTCTTTTCTCTTCCTTGAGTTGGCCAAGTTGAGTTTGGAGGTACTTGACTTGGGCTTCCAACCCGTCAACTCGATCTTGGGACTTTCTTGAAGACATTGGGAATGTGTTTAGGCTAGAAATAGGCTGTTTTGGAGAAGAGGAGGGAGGGCACGGTCGTGCAATGGGGCAATGGGGAACCATGCTTGAGTGCTGCTTTGAAAATACTGAAAATCAAAGGTGGCACGGTCGTGCTAGGGAGCACGGTGTGGCCGTGCCAAATTGCTGCCCGCGGATGCTTGGGTTTTGCACGGTTTTGCTGGTTTGAGTTGTTTTTGTGTTTTTGTTTGGGAAATGTGTTTGGGCTGCAAACTTGGTCAAATGGCAACCTTAGCTCTGATATCAAATGATGTATATAAGAGCACCCAAATGACCAAACTAAGTATTTTTGTGGTTTTTATAATTGAGAAAACAAGGAAAAGTAAAAAGGATAGTTCAAGGTTGTGTTTGAGATAATCCTCCCAGAGCCACTCAAACCAAACCTTGGGCAATCCCTTAACTCAACTAGGATACAAAAATTAATCACCACCAAGTTGAGAACGAGGGACCTAGAACACCACTTGAGGATGCCACTCTCAAGATATAGAACTAGGATTTCAAGCAAGCACACTAGAGAACACTCAAAGGCTTAGTATTACTTTGAAATTAGAGTACAAGCTGATGATCCCTCAACCCACACGCCTAGCGCCTTTTATTGTAGAGAACAACACAAATGGGCATAAGTTATAAGAAATAAACATAGGGCACACCAAAAGACACATTAATGTGTCGGCTACAAATAATCAAGGGGAAGGGGAAAAGATGAGTTCCTTGAGATGCCACAACTCCTTGGCTGCATAAATTACATTAACCCCCTGGTATAAGAAGGGTCTCATGTCCAAATGCAGCTGAAAAGGTTCATGAACCGAATGGGAACACCAAAAATCCCCCTTCTTTAATGCACTCACACCCTTACAGCAGCTCTGACTTTGGACGGCCATACCTCGTGATTTACTGGGCCAAATTGCGTGCTTTTGGGCTTGTTGGAAAGTCATGGATGTTTAGTTTCCCGGAAGCACAAGTTTGCCCAATTTAGACCAGCCGTTTGAAAGTTATGGCCCAAACAATGAAGACTGCTCAGACTGGCCTGCGCCTAGACATTGGGCCTTTGAGGTCTCTTGTTGCCCAACCAAATGAGATCCAATTTAAGCATGGTCGGACTTATTAGAATGCTAACATCTTAGGCTAAAATATTATGTGGGCCCTCAAGCCGTGGGTCCACCAAATCTTGCACAAAACAAGTAACAAAGACCAGGTTATGATTGAACGAATCCGACGCCAACTCGTCGGGCATTGCCATGATTGTTCTGCAAAGTTTAGCCACTTCCTTGCCCCCCTTGAGCTTAGTAGGGTCTTCCTTGAGCTAAGAAAGGAGCGTAGGAGAGTGGACAAGCATGGAGCATGATGCTCTTGATCCCCCCCTTAGAATAAGGCACTTTGAAGTTCAAAACAAACTCCACAAAGTGTCTTGTGCCATGAAACTCAAATAATGGGACCAAATATAAGTGTTTCCATGTACGATCTTGTTTGGCCTTTTCCTCCCTTAAAGTTGGGCTTGAGGAATGAAAATGATGCATATGGCAATATGCATAACGCAGGCAGAAAGTTGGCACGCTCCCCCCCGTGCTCCCAAGCATGACCGTGCCACCCTTGTTTTCCTGTATTCTGCAGCAGCATTCAAGCACGGTTCCCCAGTGCCTAGCTGCACGATCGTGCCCTCCCTCCTCTTTGATGTATATGTGGGTGGCAAGTGAACCAAATCAAACTCCAACTCAAAATAAGCCAAGTTGGGAAGAGAGATGAAAGATGGATGAGATGGATGAAGAACTTCACTACACAAGAAAAAGGGATAGAACAAGATCTTGCAATTGAGATAATCCTTCACGGAGCCACTCAATGACTTGACCTTGGGCTAATTCTCTTGTCTTAACCAAGGAATCACTCCAATTGGAAAAGGAAGAGAACCTAGAACACTACTTGAATTTGCCACAATTCAAGATATAGAACTAGGAATTTAGTTGCACTTTTTGAGAAACACACTCAAAGTACTTGTATTGCTTTGGAAATTTCTTACAATGCTGAATGAATAGCTTCACACGCCCCTCCCCCTTTTTATAGACTCAGCAAAAGACAATCAAAGGACTCAAATAACTCCTAACAATTAAAACTAGCTAATGAAAAGTTTAAGAAAAATGAAAAGACTCATCATAAAAGGGGTGGGGGAGGTTACAAGGAATATTCTAGGATTTTTGCAGCTGATTACATCAATCTAGAAGCATCGAAAACGTGCACAATATCAGCCACACAAGTATATGTAACCGAAGACTCTTCATATTCCCAGCATTAATCCTTGCACCTGCCTCAACTTCAACAGAGCATAACATCCAGAATACGCGGCCAAATCACGCGTTCTTGGGCTTGTTAGAAAGCCCTGGAAGTCTATTTTCCAGAATGGCTCATTTGCTCAATTTGGATAAGCGGTTTGAAAGTTATGGCCCAAACAATGCACCTATCTCAGACTGGACTGGATCAGCAAAACGTATCTTTGAGTGATATTTTGCCCAATCAAATGATGTCCAAATTAAACATAATTGGGCTTATTTGAAAGCTGAGATCTTAAACTTCAAAACCATGTGGAGCCTCAAGTTGTGGGACCACTTTAGGTAGGCCAAAAGTGCACACAAAAAGCGGGAAATTTCGGGATGAAGGCGGCATTACGTCTTCGGGCATGAACGCCAATTTCCGGCAAAGTTTTGCAACTTCTTTGACTTCTTGAAGCTTGAGTGAGTCCTCCTTGGGCTGAGCTTGATGGTCCTTGGGCTTCTCACGATGGTCTCCATCATTCCCCCCGGGTAAGTGAAAGTTTGCCCCCAAACTAGGAAGGGGCTCATCATCGAAAAAGGGGCTAAGATCGGAGACATTGAAGGTAGCCGAAACTCCATAATCTTCAGGTAGATCAACCTTATATGCATTGGGCCCAACCTTCTCAAGGATTTCAAATGGACCATCGGAACGCGGCATCAACTTAGATTTTCTCTTTGAAGGGAAACGCTCATTCCTCATGTGAATCCATACCAAATCTCCTGGCTGAAAATGTACCTCCTTGCGATGCTTGTTGGCGCTTTGCATAGCTCTCTCATTAGCCTTGGCAATGTTATCTCTAACTCTTGCATGAAGTTCTTGGATCTCCTTGGCTCTTTTTTCAGCTTCCCAACTAAATTTTGTGGGAGTTGGCATGGGAACAAGATCCAAGGGACTCTTGGGATTGCAGCCATAGACAACTTGAAACGGAGAGAGTTGGGTGGACTTGCTAGGCACCCGATTGAATGCAAACTCGGCATGTAGTAGCAACTCATCCCAATTCTTCAAATGCTTCTTCACTAGGACTCTAAGTAAGGTACCCAAAGTCCTATTTGTGACTTCAGTTTGTCCATCAGTTTGGGGATGACAAGTAGTGCTAAACTTGAGTTGAGTACCCAATTTGCGCCATAGAGTTAGCCAAAAATGACTAAGAAACTTGGAGTCACGATCGGATACCATGCTCTTTGGAATGCCATGTAGTCTCACAATCTCCTTGAAATAAAGACTAGCCACTTGAGTAGCATCATTAGTGGTGTGGCAAGGGATGAAATGCGCCATCTTGGAGAATCGATCCCCAACCACCATAATGGAGTCTTTGTTCCTTTGGGTTCTAGGTAAACCCGTGATGAAATCCAAGCTAATATCCTCCCAAGGGGCTTGAGGAATTGGGAAGTGGAGAATACAATCCTTGGGGCAAAGAATGGCTCTTAGCCATTTGACAAGTAGAACATCTTTTGATGAAATGCTCTACATCTCTTGACATCTTAGGCCAATATTAGTGTTCCTTCAACATTGATCTAGTCTTCTCGACACCAAAATGGCCAGCTAGGACTCCTCCATGTAGCTCTTGGATAAGCAGTTCTCGAAATCCACATTGAGGTATACAAAGGCGTGAACCTTTGAATAGGAACCCATCTTCTAAGTGGAACAACCCATGGGGGTGCTTAAGACACTTCTCAAAAATGTCCTTGAAATCATCATCTTTTGGGTACAAATCTTTAACAACTTCAAATCCAAGTACTTTAGTACTCAAAGTAGAGAGTAATAAGTACCTTCTTGATAATGCATCAGCTCCTTTGTTGAGAGTACCCGCCTTATGTTGGATAGTGAAGTGGAAGGACTGAAGATACTCTACCCATTTAGCATGTCTAGGGTTGAGCTTATGTTGTCCTTGGATGGATTTGAGAGCTTCATGGTCAGAATGAAGGATGAATTCACCTCCAACTAAGTAATGACGCCAATGCTCCAATGCTCTAATGATTGCATAAAACTCCTTGTCATAGGTGGAGTACTTCTTCTTGGCATCGTTGAGCTTCTCACTGAAAAAAGGCAATGGGTCTCTCTCTTGAGATAGGACAGCTCCAATTCCTACCCCGGATGCATCACACTCTACTTCAAAGACTTTGGTAAAGTCGGGCAAGGCTAGAACGGGGGAACTAGTGAGCTTCTTCTTGATCTCTTCGAAGGCTTGTTGTGCTTGCTCGTTCCATGAAAACTCTTTGCCTTTAATTACCTCGGTCATAGGAGCCATGATAGTGCTGAAATTTCTAATGAACCTCCGATAAAATGAGGCTAGGCCATGAAAACTCCTTACTTGAGTGATGGATGGAGGAGTTGGCCACTCTTGAATAGCCTTGATCTTGCTTTCATCAACTTGGAGGCCTTGGGCGGAAACAATGAAACCCAAGAATACCACTTGAGGAGTGAAGAAAAAGCATTTCTCCATATTGCCATAAAGTTGTTCTTGAGAAAGAATCTCCAAAACTTGTTGCAAATGCTTGGCATGCTCCTCCTCGGTCTTGCTATAGACCAAGATATCATCAAAGTAAACAACAACACAAGTTCCAATGAGGGGCTTGAGAACTTGGTTCATGAGTCTCATAAAAGTGCTCGGGGCATTAGTAAGCCCGAATGGCATTACAAGCCACTCATATAAACCTCCTTTAGTCTTAAAGGCGGTTTTCCATTCATCACCTTCAAAAATGCGAATCTGGTAATAGCCACTTCTAAGATCAATCTTAGAAAAGATAGCAGCTCCGTGTAATTCATCCAATAGATCTTCCAATCGGGGAATAGGATACCGGTACTTGATAGTGATCTTGTTTATTGCCCGGCTATCAACACACATACGCATGCTACCATCCTTCTTAGGAACAAGGAGGGCGGGCACGGCACATGGGCTTAGACTTTCCCGAATTAAACCCTTGGACAAGAGATCATCCACTTGTCTTTGGATTTCTTGTGTTTCGCTTGGAGACATCCGGTATGCCGGCTTGTTTGGAAGTACGGATCCGGGAACGAGGTCTATCTTGTGTTGGATAGATCTTGGAGGGGGAAGGCCATGTGGAATTTCTTGTGGAAAAACATGGTGATAGGCTTGTAGGAGAGGGGTGAGTAGTGGATGTGAGGGAGATGGTGGCTTAGACTCTTCTTGTAAAAGTATCAAGTCTTTAAAAGACTCATACTCATGGTGCTCAGATTTGAGAAGAGTAGTAAAGAAGACTTCCAAATGAGGATTGTCTTTTGGTTAGAGGGGGAAGGACTTTTGAGAGGGGTAAGAGTGATTTTCTTACGGTCCTTGAGAAAAGAGTAAGTGTTCATCCGGCCATCATGGATGACACTTCTATCAAAAAGCCATGGTCTACCCAATAATATATGGCAAGCATCCATGGGGACTATATCACACCAAATCTCATCTTTATAGTTTTCCCCAATTGAAAAGGAAACAAGACAACGGTGAGTAATTTGCAAACCTTTGCCTTGATTCAACCATTGTATGGTGTAGGGATTTGGACGAGGAGAGACTTGCAGCTTGAGTTTGTCCACCATAGTCTTTGAGGCAACGTTAGCACAACTACCTCCATCAATGATAAGGGAACAAACCTTGTCTCCTACGGTACACCTGGTGTGAAAAATGGCTTCTCTTTGCTCCATGTCCTTTTGAGTGGCAATTCCACTCAAGGCCCGGCGGATAACTAGCAATTCTCCTTCATCGGGGCCTTCTTCAACTTCTTCCAAACTTCCTTCTTCACGGTGCTCTTCTTCTTCTTCGTCATAGGCATGTTCATCACATGCTTCTTGGTACTCCGCTAGGGAAACGATCCTCCTGTTTGGACACTCAGATGCATAGTGTCCCATACCTTGGCACCGAAAGCAACGAACCTTGTCCTTTGATTTGGGTTCTTGTGTGGAGGGTTTTGGAGGGGTTGGAGTGGTGTTTTTGGTTTGTGATGGTGGGGAATTTTGTGGACGAGGAGGGTAGTACGGAGGCTTTTGTGTGGGGTAAGGACGAGAGAGAGACTTGGAAAGGACACTCTTTCCCTTTGATTTCTTTTGTTGCTCTACCTTGTAGGCTAGAGAACTCAAGTCATCAAGGGATGAATATGGTTGCAACTAACAATATGAGCAATAGACTCATCAAGTCCGGTTAAGTATCTTACCAAGGTTTGAGAGTCATCTTCTTTCAAGTCGCATTTGAGTAGGAGTTGTTCAAACTCCCGAGTGTATTCTTCCACACTCTTGGATCCTTGCTTGAGTCGATGGAGCTTGAGATAATTGTCTTGCACATAGTGAGAGGGAAGAAACTTGGCCTTGAGTTTTCTTTCATTTTGGCCCAAGTTCTGATTTTTCCCTTTCCATTCCTTGCTCTTTTCGCTCCAAGGTTAGCCCACCAGATTGAAGCATATTTGCGGAGTTTAAGGGCTACGAGTTTTACCTTCTTGTCCTCCGGGATGTCCTCATATTCAAAGATCCTCTCAATGGTGTGCAACCAATCGAGAAATAAGTCCGGGTCAAGTTGGCCTTCAAATTCGGGGATGTCAATTCGGACACCACCAATATTGCCTCCTTGCCTTCGTCTCCTTGGGGCTTCTTCGTCACTAGAATTGGCTCGGGATTGAAGGACTTCTTCTTCCAATTCGACCACCGGTTCATGAGGACGAGAGGGAGTGGGGCTATGAACCCACCTTCGTTTTTCCTCCAAAAGTTGCCCAAGTTGAGTTCGAAGATAAGTGACTTGAGCTTCTAACTCTTCCACACGTGCTGGGTCGCTTCTTGTGGACTCTGTAGACATGTTGGAGATGCTTTAAAGGAAGAATATGCAGCAGGGAAAGTGGCACGGTCGTGCAAGGGGGCACGCGCAGGCCGTGCTATACTTCGGTTGAAGAAAATGCAGAAAAGTAGAGTGGCACGGTCGTGCTTGACGGCACGGGGGCACCGTGTTCCGTCTCGACTTGAAGATTTCTGGAAAATGAATATGGCACGGTCGTGCGTTGTAGCACGGGGGCACCGTGCTGCTTCTCTGGTCTTCGAGACTCGGTTTGCCGGTTTGTGCCTCTTTTTGCTTTTTTGTATTTTGGCTTTTTGGGATGTGTTTGGGTGTGATGTGGGTCACTTAAAAACCATGGCTCTGATACCAATTGATGTATATGTGGGTGGCAAGTGAACCAAATCAAACTCCAACTCAAAATAAGCCAAGGTGGGAAGAGAGATGAAAGATGGATGAGATGGATGAAGAACTTCACTACACAAGAAAAAGGGATAGAACAAGATCTTGTAATTGAGATAATCCTTCACGGAGCCACTCAATGACTTGACCTTGGGCTAATTCTCTTGTCTTAACCAAGGAATCACTCCAATTGGAAAAGGAAGAGAACCTAGAACACCACTTGAATTTGCCACAATTCAAGATATAGAACTAGGAATTTAGTTGCACTTTTGAGAAACACACTCAAAGTACTTGTATTGCTTTGGAAATTTCTTACAATGCTGAATGAATAGCTTCACACGCCCCTCCCCTTTTATAGACTCAGCAAAAGACAATCAAAAGACTCAAATAACTCCTAACAATTAAAACTAGCTAATGAAAAGTCTAAGAAAAAATGAAAAGACTCATCATAAAAGGGGTGGGGGAGGTTACAAGGAATATTCTAGGATTTTTGCAGCTGATTACATCAATCTAGAAGCATCTAAAACGTGCACAATATCAGCCACACAAGTATATGTAACCGAAGACTCTTCATATTCCCAGCATTAATCCTTGCAACTGCCTCAACTTCAACAGAGCATAACTTCCAGAATACTCGGCCAAATCACGCGTTCTTGGGCTTGTTAGAAAGCCCTGGAAGTCTATTTTCCAGAATGGGCTCATTTGCTCAATTTGGATAAGCGGTTTGAAAGTTATGGCCCAAACAATGCACCTATCTCAGACTGGACTGGATCAGCAATAACGTATCTTTGAGTGATATTTTGCCCAATCAAATGATGTCCAAATTAAACAAACTTGGGCTTATTTGAAAGCTGAAATCTTAAACTTCAAAACCATGTGGAGCCTCAAGTTGTGGGACCACTTTAGGTAGGCCAAAAGTGCACACCAAAAGCGGGAAATTTCTGGATGACGGCGGCACTACCTCTTCGGGTATGAACGCCAATTTCCGGCAAAGTTTGGCAACTTCCTTGACTTCTTGAAGCTTGAGTGAGTCCTCCTTGGGCTGAGCTTGATGGTCCTTGGGCTTCTCACGATGGTCTCCATCACTCTTCTCCAAAACAGCCTTTTTCTAGCCTAAACACATAACCCACAAAGAACCCTTAAGTATTCATCCATCATGATTTCTCTTGGGAACTTGCGAAAAGAGATTGCTTTGATTGAAAAGGAGATGGTCGTCCTTGAAACTCCAAAGTTTCGTGGCCAAAAAGAAGATTTCCCTCACTGGATTTCCAAAGTGGATCAAGTCTTCACTTGCTACAATATTGATGAGCAAGAGAAGTTTAAGGTGGTTATCAAGAAGCTCCGAGGCCATGCACTTGAATGGTGGGAAAAGTACAAGTATAATAGGAAGAAGAGAGGGAAAAGTAAGATCACAACATGGGTTAAGTTAAGAGGTAAATTAATGGATACTTTCGCTCCAACCTCTTACTTAGACAAGCATCCTTTCCTTTCCTTTGAGGTAAACGGCTTTAATTCCTCTTCTAAAAACCTCCATTTCAACAAGGGAAGTCCAATGAGTGCTTGTAACTCTAGCTCTAGTTCCTTCTTTTATTTGGAGAAACTTAACTCCAACAAAGATGAAGAGATCCTTGGAGAAAAAACTTCAAGCCTAGTTGACGTACCTCCTGTTTTTGATGACTATGGTGATGATGAGACCTTTGAACTTGAGGGACAAGAAGACTATTCATGTCCTTCGCCACTTGTGCTAGATCACCATTTAGATAAGGGAATAGCATGTGCTGCTCACTTTGATCCTTGTTATGACAATTTCATTGTTCCATTATCCCCACAATTAGAACCTGAACTAGACAAACTTATAACCATGGGGGGACAAATAGGAAACACAAGTGAGGGACAACCAAGAGGGATAGATAAGGAAGGCAAACATGGAGAACCCTTGATCTTTAAAGAAGGATGTCATGAAAACTATGAGGTGAATTGTGACCTACCTCTAAGATTTGATGAGCTTGAAATTGAAGAACTCCAAGTGTCCGATTTGGAGCTATGTGCGGTTGTTGAAGGAATTGAGGAACTCCTGAGTCAAGAAGAATGCCCTCATTCACAACAAGAATTGAGGACAATTCTTTTCGAAGAAAGAGGGATTGATGTATATTTTCAAGGGTATCATTTTCATTCTTTCAACTCAACTTCATGGGAGGTAAGCTCCATACAAATTCATGCATGGCAAGGCCCTTCTTTGGTTCCAATATTTGAATTTCATGACAAAAGACACTTTATGGAGTTTATTTGAACTTCAAAGTGCCTTTTCCAAATGGGTTTTCTAAATGGGGATCAAGAGTACCTTGCATTTCAATGATGGAGACCATCAAGCCCACTCTCCTACGCTCCTTTCTCAGCTCAAGAAAGACCCTACTAAGCTCAAGGGGGTCAAGGAAGTGGCTAAACTTTGCAGAACAATCATGGCAATGCCCGACGAGTTGGCGCCGGATTCATTCAATAATAACCCGGTCTTTGTTACTTGTTTTGTGCAAGATTTGGTGGACCCACGGCTTGAGGGCCCACATAATATTTTAGCCTAAGATGTTAGCTTTCTAATAAGTCCAACCATGCTTAAATTGGATCTCATTTGGTTGGGCAACAAGAGACCTCAAATGCCCAATGTCCAGGCGCAGGCCAGTCTAAGCAGTCTTCATTGTTTGGGCCGTAATTTTCAAACGGCTGGTCCAAATCGGGCAAACTTGTGCTTCCTGGAAACTACACATCCAGGGCTTTCCAACAAGCCCAAAAGCACGCAATTTGGCCCAGTAAATCGTGAGATACGGCCGTCCAAAGTCAGAGCTGCTGCAAGAGTGTGAGTGCATTAAAGAAGGAGGATGTTTGGTGTTCCCATTCGGTTCATGAACCTTTTCAGCTGCATTTGGACGTGAGACCCTTCTTATACCAGGGGGTTAATGTAATTTATGCAGCTAAGGAGTAGTGGCATCTCAAGGAACTCATCTTTTCCCCTTCCCCTTGATTATTTGTAACCGACACATTAATGTGTCCTTTGGTGTGCCCTATGTTTTTTTCTTGTAACTTATGCCCTTTCATTTGTGTTGTTCTCTACTATAAAAGGGGCTAGGCGTGTGGGTTGAGGGATCATCAGCTTGTACTCCAATTTCAAAGTAATACTAAGCCCTTGAGTGTTCTCTAGTGTGCTTGCTTGAAATCTAGTTCTATATCTTAAGGTTGGCTACCTTAAGTGGTGCTCTAGGTTCTTTTTGCTCTCCTAGGTGGTGAATCTTCTATATCCTAGATTGGGTAAAAAGAATAGCCCAAGACTAAGGCTTGCGTGGCTCCCAAGTGGGATTATCTCAAACCAAAGTCTTGATTTATCCTCCCTTCACCTTTACCTTCGCTCCTTCATCACCCCCACATCCTACTCTTATTCTTTGAATTTGGTCACTTTGGACTCTCATATACATCAGGAAGCCCAAGTTAAGCACCTCCAAACTCAACTTGGCCAACTTATGGAGGAAAAGAGAAGATGGACACGAAGCCCAGCTCCTTCCCATGTAAAGGAATCCGAGGAGGAAGCCGACAACTATCAAGTAAATTCAAGTGATGAGGAAGTCCCAAGGAGGAGAAGACAAGGAAGCAATCTTGGAGATTTTCGAGTCGAAATTCCGGAATTTGAAGGCGAGTTAGACCCCGACCATTTCCTTGATTGGTTACAAACTATTGAACGCATTTTTGAATACAAGGAAGTGCCGGAGGAGAATAAGGTCAAGCTTGTGGCCTTGAAACTCCCCAAACATGCCTCTATTTGGTGGGCCAATCTCATGGCGAAAAGAGCAAGGAATGACAAAGGAAAAATTAGGACTTGGGCTAAAATGAGAGACAAGCTCAAGGCCAAGGTCCTTCCCTCCCATTATGTTCAAGACAACTACTTCAAGCTACACCATCTCAAGCAGGGCACCAAGAGTGTGGAAGAGTACACCCGGGAGTTCGAGCAACTCCTTCTCAAATGTGATCTAAGGGAAGATGATGCTTAAATAATGGTAAGATATCTAAGTGGCCTTGATGAATCCATTGCTCATGTTGTGGAATTGCACCCCTATTCCTCCCTAGATGACTTGAGTTCTCTAGCCTACAAGGTAGAGCAACAAAAGAAGTCTAAGGGAAAGGGTACCCTTTCCAAGCCCCCTTCCCGTCCATATTCCACCACAGAACCTCCCTACTACCCTCCTAAACCCCAAAATCCCAACAAACCAAAAATGCTCCTTCAACCGTCCCTAATCCCTCCACAAAAGCACCACCCAAACCCAAGGATAAAATACGTTGCTTCCGATGCCAAGGCCTTGGACACATCACCTCCGAGTATCCTAATAAGCGAATCGTCTCCCTAGCCGAGTATCAAGCCTCATTTGAAGAGCCACATGATCATCAAGAAGATGAAGAAGGGGAAAATTATGAGGAAGAAAATGTGGAAGAAGTGGAAGAAGGTCCCGATGAAGGTGAACTTCTTGTCATTCGAAGGTCATTGAGTGGATTTGCCACTCAAGATAATATGGAGCAAAGAGAGGCAATTTTCCATACGAGATGCACCGTTGAACGAAAGATATGCTCCCTAATCATTGATGGGGGTAGTTGTGCAAACGTTGCCTCCAAAACCATGGTGGACAAGCTTAAGCTTCAAGCATCACCTCACCCCAAGCCATACACCATTCAGTGGTTGAACCAAGGCAAAGGTATGCAAATCACCCATCGATGCCTTGTTCCTTTCTCTATTGGGAAGCACTACAAGGATGAGATTTGGTGCGATATAGTCCCCATGGATGCTTGCCACATCCTATTGGGACGTCCATGGTTGTTTGATAGAAGTGTCATCCATGATGGCCGGATGAACACTTACACCTTCCAAAAAGACCACAAAAAAATCACCCTCACCCTGCTCAAAATCTCTCCCTCCAAAACCAAAG
This sequence comes from Carnegiea gigantea, assembly GCA_029747015.1. NCBI lineage: Eukaryota > Viridiplantae > Streptophyta > Magnoliopsida > Caryophyllales > Cactaceae > Carnegiea > Carnegiea gigantea. The sequence goes on from JAKOGI010003906.1 coordinate 22,332, forward strand.
ACAACCCTCATTTGGATGTCTTTCTCACCACCCTCCTCAAATCCCAACAACATGAATTCGAGTCTTTCAAAGACTTGATCCTCTACAAGATGAGCCTAAGTCTCCATCTCCCTCAAACCACTCGCACCGTCAACTCACCCCTCTCCTACAAACCTACCACCATGTCTTTCCACCAGAGATTCCCCATGGCCTTCCCCCCTCCAAGATCCATCAAACACAAAATTGACCTTATCCCTGGTTCCGTTCTTCCAAATAAACCAGCCTACCGCATGTCCCCAAAAGAGACCCAAGAAATCCAAAGACGAGTGGATGACCTCTTGTCTAAGGGGATGATCCGAGAAAGCTTAAGTCCCTGTGCCGTGCTCGCCCTCCTTGTTCCCAAAAAGGATGGTAGCATGCGCATGTGTGTGGATAGCCGAGCCATTAACAAAATCACCATCAAATACCGGTATCCTATTCCGAGGTTGGAAGATCTCCTTGATGAACTTCATGGTGCCGCCATTTTTTCTAAAATTGATCTTAGAAGTGGCTACTACCAAATCCAGATCTTTGAAGGAGATGAATGGAAAACCGCCTTTAAAACTAAAGGAGATTTGTATGAGTGGCTTGTTATGCCATTTGGGCTAACTAATGCCCCTAGCACTTTCATGAGGCTTATGAATCAAGTTCTAAAGCCCCTCATTGGCATTTGTGTGGTGGTATACTTTGACGACATCTTGGTCTATAGCAAGACCGAAGAAGAGCATGCCCATCATTTGCAACAAGTTTTGGAGATTCTCTCTCAAGAGCAATTATAAGTTAATTTGGAGAAGTGTTACTTCTTCACTCCCCGAGTGGTATTTTTGGGCTACATTTTTTCCGCCCAAGGACTTCAAGTTGATGAAAGCAAGATCAAAGCCATTCGAGAGTGGCCTACTCCCACATCCTTCACTCGAGTAAGGAGTTTTCATGGATTAGCACCTTTTTACCGGAGATTTATACGAGATTTTAGCACTATTGTGGCTCCCATGACCGAAGTGCTAAAAGGGAAAGAGTTCACTTGGAATGAGCAAGCGCAACATGCTTTTGAAGAAATCAAGAAGAGACTCACTAGTGCTCCCGTTCTTACCTTGCCCGACTTTTCAAAAATCTTTGAAGCTGAATGCGATGCATCCAGAGTAGGGATTGGAGCCGTCCTTTCCCAAGAGAAGAGACCAATAGCATACTTTAGCGAGAAGCTAAATGATGCCAAGAGGAAATATGATGCATATTTCCATATGCATCATTTTTATTCAAGACCAATTTCAAAGAAGAAAAGGGTCAAAGAAGATCATGCTTGGAAGTGTGCTTATTTGGTCTTATTAAGTGAGTTCAAAGACTCACGACACTATGAAGAGGTCAAAAAGAGGTTAAGCTTTGCTAGAAATTTGGCGCTGAATTCATCCCTGCGGAACCCGATTTTTTGTGACCACTTTTGGACAAGCTCAAGTGGACCCACAACTTGAGGGCCCATGTGCTTTTGAAGCTTAAGATTTCAGCTTTCAAATAAGCCCAAGTTTGTTTAATTTGGACATCATTTGATTGGGCCAAATATCACTCAAAGATACGTTATGCTGATCCAGTCCAGTCTGAGATAGGTGCATTGTTTGGGCCATAACTTTCAAACCGCTTATCCAAATTGAGCAAATGAGCCATTCTGGAAAATAGACTTCCAGGGCTTTCTAACAAGCCCAAGAACGCGTGATTTGGCCGAGTATTCTGGAAGTTATGCTCTGTTGAAGTTGAGGCAGTTGCAAGGATTAAGGCTGGGAATATGAAGAGTCTTCGGTTACATATACTTGTGTGGCTGATATTGTGCACGTTTTAGATGCTTCTAGATTGATGTAATCAGCTGCAAAAATCCTAGAATATTCCTTGTAACCTCCCCACCCCCTTTTATGATGTGTCTTTTCATTTTTCTTAGACTTTTCATTAGCTAGTTTTAATTGTTAGGAGTTATTTGAGTCTTTTGATTGTCGTTTGCTGAGTCTATAAAAGGGGAGGGGCATGTGAAGCTAATCATTCAGCATTGTAAGAGATTTCCAAAGTAATACAAGCACCTTGGAGAGTGATTCTCATTTGTGTCTCAAAAATTCCTAGTTCTATATCTTGAATTTGGCTAATTCAAGGGGTGTTCTAGGTTCTCTATCTTTTCCAATTGGAGTGATTCCTTGGTTAAGACAAGAGAATTAGCCCAAGGTCAAGTCATTGAGTGGCTCCGTGAAGGATTATCTCAATGACAAGATCTTGTTCTATCCCTTTTTCTTGTGTAGTGAAGTTCTTCATCCATCTCATCCATCTTTCATTTCTCTTTCCAATTTGGCTTATTTGAGTTGGAATTTGATTTGGTTCACTTGCCCACCCACATATACATCAATTGGTATCAGAGCCAAGGTTCTTAAGTGACCCACATCACACCCACATACATCCCAAAAAGCCAAAATACAAAAAACAAAAGAGGCACAAACCGGCAATCCGAGTCTCGAAGACCAGAGAAGCAGCACGGGGCCCCCGTGCCACCATACACGACCGTGCCATATCATTTTTCCAGAAATCTTCAAGTCGAGACGGAGCACGGTGCCCCCGTGCCACCAAGCACGACCGTGCCACGGTAAGTTTCTGCATTTCTTCAAGTCGAAGCATAGCACGGCCTGCCCGTGTCCCCTTGCACGACCGTGCCACCTTTGCCACAGCCAACTTACGTTTCAAATCAATCCACGAAGAACCCTAGACATCATCCTTCATGCCGTCTTCAAAGAACTTGGAGAAAGAACTAGCTCTTATTGATATTGGATATGCTTGCTTTGCAATTCCAAAATTTCATGGCGAAAAGGAAGAGTTCGCAGGTTGGTTATCTAAGGCGGAACGAGTTTTTGCTTGTTGTATCCTTAATGACCAACAGAAGTTCGAAGTGGTTATTTCAAGATTGAGAGGATGTGCACTTCAGTGGTGGAATAAATATAAGTTTGAGCAAAAAAAGAAAGGAAAAGAAAAGGTGAGAACTTGGAAGAAATTGAGTAGTAAGTTGAAGGGTTCCTTTTACCCATCCACTTACATGCCCATGAAAGAAAGTATCTCCGTTAAGCTCACGGGTTCATTCCCTTCCACCCCACAAAAAGAACCAACCCCACAAATGATCTTTCACCCACAACCTAGGAGGTGTCTCAAGTGCCAAGGGCTTGGACACTTATCCACGGATTGCCCAAATAACGAGGTCATTACCTTGGAAGAAAGGAAAGCCATGAAAGAAGAGAACGATCAGGAGGAAAGCCTTGAAGAAGAAATTGAACTCAAGGTTGAAAGAGAAGAAATACTTCACTTAGAGAAGGTTTCTCAAAAGCCAAACAAAGATGAAAAGATCCAAGGAGAGGAAGCTTCAAGCCTAGTTGACCTACCTCTTGTTTTTGGTGACTGTGGTGATGAAGAGACCTTTGAACTTGAGGCCCAAAGATCCGAGTTGAAGCAAGAAGAGATTGTGCAAGAAATTGAGCAATCCTTCACCCAAGAAGGGTGCCAAGAAGATAATGAGGTGAATTTGAGCATAACCCCAAGAATTGAAGAGCATGTAGTTAAAGACCTTGAAGTGATGAAGCCATGTAGGGTTGCTGAAGAGTTTGAACAACTCTTGATTCAAGAAGTACGCCCTACCCAACTCCAAGCACCCGAGTTGGAGGCATGTGGGGTTATTGAAGAAGTTGAGCAACTCTTGACCCAAGAAGAATTCACCTTAACCCCCATTCAACCTTCCAACCCTTCAAACCACAAAAGGACCGACAAGCCTTAACCCTCATTCATCCTTCCCAAACCCTTGCACCCAAAGAAGATTTCCCACTTCCGCCTCTTCTCCTCACCAGATATGACCCGTTTTATCATCCTTCCCTCACCCTCTTCTATATCTCTCTAGAGGTGATGCCCTTTGACCACTTCCTACAAGAGCTCCCATTTCATAAACATGCCTCCCTTCATGAGAAGCTTGCCAACCCTTTGAGTTTGAGGACAAACTCAAAACAACCCGGGTAGTATGATGCATATTTCCATATGCATCATTTTTATTCAAGACCAATTTCAAAGAAGAAAAGGGTCAAAGAAGATCATGCTTGGAAGTGTGCTTATTTGGTCTTATTAAGTGAGTTCAAAGACTCACAACACTATGAAGAGGTCAAAAAGAGGTTAAGCTTTGCTAGAAATTTGGTGCCGAATTCATCCCTGCGGAACCCGATTTTTGTGACCACTTTTGGACAAGCTCAAGTGGACCCACAGCTTGAGGGCCCATGTGCTTTTGAAGCTTAAGATTTCATCTTTCAAATAAGCCCAAGTTTGTTTAATTTGGACATCATTTGATTGGGCAAAATATTACTCAAAGATACGTTGTGCTGATCCAGTCCAGTCTGAGATAGGTGCATTTTTTGGGCCATAACTTTCAAACCGCTTATCCAAATTGAGCAAATGAGCCCATTCTGGAAAATAGACTTCCAGGGCTTTCTAACAAGCCCAAGAACGCGTGATTTGGCCGAGTATTCTGGAAGTTATGCTCTGTTGAAGTGGAGGCAGTTGCAAGGATTAATGCTGGGAATATGAAGAGTCTTAGGTTACATATATTTGTGTGGCTGATATTGTGCACGTTTTAGATGCTTCTAGATTGATGTAATCAGCTGCACAAATCCTAGAATATTCCTTGTAACCTCCCCCACCCCCTTTTATGATGTGTCTTTTCATTTTTCTTAGACTTTTCGTTAGCTAGTTTTAATTGTTAGGAGTTATTTGAGTCTTTGATTGTCTTTTGCTGAGTCTATAAAAGGGGAGGGGCATGTGAAGCTAATCATTCAGCATTGTAAGAGATTTCCAAAGTAGTACAAGCACCTTTGAGAGTGATTCTCATTTGTGTCTCAAAAATTCCTAGTTCTATATCTTGAATTTGGCTAATTCAAGTGGTGTTCTAGGTTCTCTATCTTTTCAAATTGGAGTGATTCCTTGGTAAGACAAGAGAATTAGCCCAAGATCAAGTCATTGAGTGGCTCCGTGAAGGATTATCTCAATTACAAGATCTTGTTCTATTCCTTTTTCTTGTGTAGTGAAATTCTTCATCCATCTCATCCATCTTTCATTTCTCTTTCCAATTTGGCTTATTTGAGTTGGAGTTTGATTTGGTTCACTTGCCCACCCACATATACATCAAAATACTCCACCTATGACAAGGAATTCTATGCCATCATTCGAGCTTTAGAGTATTGGCGCCATTACCTAGTGGGAGGAGAGTTTATTCTCCATTCCGACCATGAGGCACTCAAATACATACAAGGTCAGCAAAAGCTCAACCCAAGACATGCCAAGTGGGTAGAGTACCTTCAAGCCTTCCATTTCACCATCCAGCATAATGCAGGAACTCTTAACAAAGGAGCCGATGCACTTTCCCGTAGGTACTTGCTCCTCTCTACCTTGAGTACCAAGGTTCTTGGTTTTGAAATTGTGAAGGAGCTATATCCTAATGATGATGACTTCAAGGACATCTTTGGAAGTTGCTCCAAACACCCGCACGGATTATTCCATTTGGAGGATGGTTTTCTATTCAAGGGATCACGCCTTTGCATCCCTAAGTGCGGATTTAGAGAGCTCCTTATTCAAGAACTTCATGGTGGAGCCCTAGCTGGTCATTTTGGTGTGGAAAAGACTAGAGCTATGCTTAAAGAGCAATATTATTGGCCGAAAATGTCAAGAGATGTTGACTACTTTGTGAAGAGGTGCTCTATTTGTCAAGTGGCCAAAAGCCATGCGCTTCCACAAGGCTTGTATTCTCCCCTTCCTATCCCTCAAGTTCCATGGGAAGATATAAGCCTAGACTTCATCACGGGTTTGCCTAGAACCCAAAGAAACAAGGACTCCATCATAGTGGTGGTGGATCGTTTCTCAAAGATGGCGCAGTTTGTCCCGCGTCACACTACCAATGCTGCTTCTCAAGTGGCCTATTTATATTTCAAGGAAATTGTCCGTCTTCATGGCATACCCAAGAGCAATGTGTCCGATCGTGATAGCAAATTCCTTAGCCATTTTTGGCTATCCTTATGGCGAAAATTAGGGACCCAGCTCAAATTTAGCACTACTTGCCATCCCCAAACTGATGGGCAAACGAAAGTCGCTAATAGGACTTTAGGCACTTTGCTAAGAGTCCTTGTGAAGAAGAATCTCAAGAATTGGGATGAATTGCTCCCCCATGCCGAGTTCGCCTTCAATAGAGCACTAAGCAAGTCTACCCATCTCTCCCCTTCCCAAGTAGTGTATGGGTATAATCCAAGGAGCCCCCTTGATCTCATTCCCATTCCAACTCCCACCAAGTTTAGTTGGGATGCCGAAAAGAGGGCACAGGAGATTAAAGACTTACATGCCTGAGTTCGAGAGAATATAGCCAAGGCCAATGAGAGAGCTAAGCAAAGCACCAATAAGCATCGAAGAGAAGTCCATTTTCAACCCAGAGATTTGGTGTGGATTCATTTGAGGAAGGAACGCTTCCCTTCCAAAAGAAAGTCCAAATTGATGCCTAGATCGGATGGCCCATTTGAGATCATTGAGAAAGTTGGGCCTAATGCTTATAAAGTTGATCTTCCTGGTGATTATGGAGTTTCTGCAACATTTAAGGTCTCCGACCTTAGTCCTTACTTTGATGATGAACCCCTTCCAAGTTTGAGGACAAACTCCCATTCACCGGGGGAGAATGATGGAGACCATCAAGGCCACTCTCCTGCGCTCCTTTCACAGCTCAAGGAAGACCCTACTAACCTCACGGGGGTCAAGGAAGTGGCTAAACTTTGCAGAACAATCATGGCAATGCCCGACGAGTTGGCGCCGGATTCAGTCAATCATAACCCGGTCTTTGTTACTTGTTTTGTGCAAGATTTGGTGGACCCACGGCTTGAGGGCCCATATAATATTTTAGCCTAAGATGTTAGCTTTCTAATAAGTCCAACCACGCTTAAATTGGATCTCATTTGGTTGGGCAACAAGAGACCTCAAAGGCCCAATGTCCAGGCGCAGGCCAGTCTGAGCAGTCTTTATTGCTTGGGCCATAACTTTCAAACGGCTGGTCCAAGTTGGGCAAACTTGTGCTTCCTGGAAACTACACCTCCAGGGCTTTCCAACAAGCCCAAAATCACGCAATTTGTCCCAGTAAATCCCGAGCTATGGCCGTCCAAAGTCAGAGCTGCTGCAAGAGTGTGAGTGCATTAAAGAAGGAGGACGTTTGGTGTTCCCATTCGGTTCATGAACCTTTTCAGCTGCATTTCGACATGAGACCCTTCTTATACCAGAGAGTTAACGTAATTTATGCAACCAAGGAGTTGTGGCATCTCAAGGAACGCATCTTTTCCCCTTTCCCTTGATTATTTGTAACCGACACGTTAATGCGCCCTTTGGTGTGCCCTATGTTTATTTCTTGTAAATTATGCCCTTTCATTTGTGTTGTTCTCTACTATAAAAGGGGCTAGGCGTGTGGGTTGAGGCATCATCAGCTTGTACTCCAATTTCAAAGTAATGCTAAGCCCTTGAGTGTTCTCTATTGTGCTTGCTTGAAATCCTAGTTCTATATCTTAAGATTGGCTACCTTAAGTGGTGCTCTAGGTTCTTTTTGCTCTCCTAGGTGGTGAATCTTCTATATCCTAGATTGGGTAAAAAGAAGAGCCCAAGACTAAGGCTTGCGTGGCTCCTAAGTGGGATTATCTCAAACCAAAGTCTTGATTTATCCTCCCTTCACCTTTACCTTCGCTCCTTCATCACCCCCACATCCTACCCTTATTCTTTGAATTTGGTCACTTTGGACTCTCATATACATCAGGAAGCCCATGTTAAGTGCCTCCAAACTCAACTTGGCCAACTTATGGAGGAAAAGAGAAGATGGACACGAAGCCCAGCTCCTTCCCATGTAGAGGAATCCGAAGAGGAAGCCGACAACTATCAAGTAAATTCAAGTGATGAGGAAGTCCCAAGCAGGAGAAGACAAGGAAGCAATCTTGGAGATTTTCGAGTCGAAATTCCTGAATTTGAAGGTGAGTTAGACCCTGACCATTTCCTTGATTGGTTACAAACTATTGAATGCATTTTTGAATACAAGGAAGTGCCAGAGGAGAATAAGGTCAAGCTTGTGGCCTTGAAACTCCGCAAATATGCCTCTATTTCGTGGGCCAATCTCATGGCCAAAAGAGCAAGGAATGACAAAGGAAAAATTAGGACTTGGGCTAAAATAAGAGACAAGCTCAAGGCCAAGTTCCTTCCCTCCCATTATGTTCAAGACAACTACTTCAAGCTACACCATCTCAAGCAGGGCACCAAGAGTGTGGAAGAGTGCACCCGGGAGTTCGAGCAACTCCTTCTCAAATGTGATCTAAGGGAAGATGATGCTCAAAGGTAAGATATCTAAGTGGCCTTGATGAATCCATTGCTCATGTTGTGGAATTGCACCCCTATTCCTCCCTAGATGACTTGAGTTCTCTAGGCTACAAGGTAGAGCAACAAAAGAAGTCTAAGGGAAAGGGTACCCTTTCCAAGCCCCCTTCCCGTCCATATTCCACCACAAAACCTCCCTGCTACCCTCCTAAACCCCGAAATCCCCCACAAACCAAAAATGCTCCTTCAACCGTCCCTAATCCCTCCACAGAAGCACCACCCAAACCCAAGGATAAAATACGTTGCTTCCGATGCCAAGGCCTTGGACACATCACCTCCGAGTGTCCCAATAAGCGAATCGTCCCCCTAGCCGAGTATCAAGCCTCATTTGAAGAGCCACATGATCATCAAGAAGATGAAGAAGGAGAAAAGTATGAGGAAGAAAATGTGGAAGAAGTGGAAGAAGGTCCCGATGAAGGTGAACTCCTTGTCATTCGAAGGTCATTGAGTGGATTTGCCACTCAAGATAATATGGAGCAAAGAGAGGCAATTTTCCATACGAGATGCACCGTTGAACGAAAGATATGCTCCCTAATCATTGATGGGGGTAGTTGTGCAAACGTTGCCTCCAAAACCATGGTGGACAAGCTTAAGCTTCAAGCATCACCTCACCCCAAGCCATACACCATTCAGTGGTTGAACCAAGGCAAAGGTATGCAAATCACCCATCGATGCCTTGTTCCTTTCTCTATTGGGAAGCACTACAAGGATGAGATTTGGTGCGATATAGTCCCCATGGATGCTTGCCACATCTTATTGGGACGCCCTTGGTTGTTTGATAGAAGTGTCATCCATGATGGCCGGAGAACCCTTGATCTTTAAAGAAGGATGTCATGAAAACTATGAGGTGAATTGTGACCTACCTCTAAGATTTGATGAGCTTGAAATTGAAGAACTCCAAGTGTCCGATTTGGAGCTATGTGGGGTTGTTGAAGGAATTGAGGAACTCTTGAGTCAAGAAGAATGCCCTCATTCACAACAAGAATTGAGGACAATTCTTTTCGAAGAAAGAGGGATTGATGTATATTTTCAAGGGTATCATTTTCATTCTTTCAACTCAACTTCATGGGAGGTAAGCTCCATACAAATTCATGCATGGCAAGGCCCTTCTTTGGTTCCAATATTTGAATTTCATGACAAAAGACACTTTATGGAGTTTTATTTGAACTTCAAAGTGCCTTTTCCAAATGGTTTTCCAAATGGGGATCAAGAGTACCTTGCATTTCAATGATGGAGACCATCAAGCCCACTCTCCTATGCTCCTTTCTCAGCTCAAGGAAGACCCTACTAAGCTCAAGGGGGTCAAGGAAGTGGCTAAACTTTGCAGAACAATCATGGCAATGCCCGACGAGTTGGCGCCGGATTCATTCAATCATAACCCGGTCTTTGTTACTTGTTTTGTGCAAGATTTGGTGGACCCACGGCTTGAGGGCCCACATAATATTTTAGCCTAAGATGTTAGCTTTCTAATAAGTCCAACCATGCTTAAATTGGATCTCATTTGGTTGGGCAACAAGAGACCTCAAATGCCCAATGTCCAGGCGCAGGCCAGTCTAAGCAGTCTTCATTGTTTGGGCCGTAATTTTCAAACGGCTGGTCCAAATCGGGCAAACTTGTGCTTCCTGGAAACTACACATCCAGGGCTTTCCAACAAGCCCAAAAGCACGCAATTTGGCCCAGTAAATCGTGAGATACGACCGTCCAAAGTCAGAGCAGCTGCAAGAGTGTGAGTGCATTAAAGAAGGAGGATGTTTGGTGTTCCCATTCTGTTCATGAACCTTTTCAGCTGCATTTGGACGTGAGACCCTTCTTATACCAGGGGGTTAATGTAATTTATGCAGCTAAGGAGTAGTGGCATCTCAAGGAACTCATCTTTTCCCCTTCCCCTTGATTATTTGTAACCGACACATTAATGTGTCCTTTGGTGTGCCCTATGTTTATTTCTTGTAACTTATGCCCTTTCATTTGTGTTGTTCTCTACTATAAAAGGGGCTAGGCGTGTGGGTTGAGGGATCATCAGCTTGTACTCCAATTTCAAAGTAATACTAAGCCTTTGAGTGTTCTCTAGTGTGCTTGCTTGAAATCCTAGTTCTATATCTTAAGGTTGGCTACCTTAAGTGGTGCTCTAGGTTCTTTTTGCTCTCCTAGGTGGTGAATCTTCTATATCCTAGATTGGGTAAAAAGAATAGCCCAAGACTAAGGCTTGCGTGGCTCCCAAGTGGGATTATCTCAAACCAAAGTCTTGATTTATCCTCCCTTCACCTTTACCTTCGCTCCTTCATCACCCCCACATCCTACTCTTATTCTTTGAATTTGGTCACTTTGGACTCTCATATACATCAGGAAGCCCAAGTTAAGCACCTCCAAACTCAACTTGGCCAACTTATGGAGGAAAAGAGAAGATGGACACGAAGCCCAGCTCCTTCCCATGTAAAGGAATCCGAGGAGGAAGCCGACAACTATCAAGTAAATTCAAGTGATGAGGAAGTCCCAAGGAGGAGAAGACAAGGAAGCAATCTTGGAGATTTTCGAGTCGAAATTCCTGAATTTGAAGGCGAGTTAGACCCCGACCATTTCCTTGATTGGTTACAAACTATTGAACGCATTTTTGAATACAAGGAAGTGCCGGAGGAGAATAAGGTCAAGCTTGTGGCCTTGAAACTCCCCAAATATGCCTCTATTTGGTGGGCCAATGTCATGGCGAAAAGAGCAAGGAATGACAAAGGAAAAATTAGGACTTGGGCTAAAATGAGAGACAAGCTCAAGGCCAAGTTCCTTCCCTCCCATTATGTTCAAGACAACTACTTCAAGCTACACCATCTCAAGCAGGGCACCAAGAGTGTGGAAGAGTACACCCGGGAGTTCGAGCAACTCCTTCTCAAATGTGATCTAAGGGAAGATGATGCTCAAACAATGGTAGGATATCTAAGTGGCCTTGATAAATCCATTGCTCATGTTGTGGAATTGCACCCTATTCCTTCCTAGATGACTTGAGTTCTCTAGCCTACAAGGTAGAGCAACGAAAGAAGTCTAAGGGAAAGGCTACCCTTTCCAAGCCTCCTTCCCGTCCATATTCCACCACAAAACCTCCCTACTATCCTCCTAAACCCCAAAATCCCCCACAAACCAAAAATGCTCCTCCAACCGTCCCTAATCCCTCCACAAAAGCACCACCCAAACCCAAGGATAAAATCCGTTGCTTCCGATGCCAAGGCCTTGGGCACATCACCTCCGAGTGTCCTAATAAGCGAATCGTCTCCCTAGCCGAGTATCAAGCCTCATTTGAAGAGCCACATGATCATCAAGAAGATGGAAGAGAAAATTATGAGGAAGAAAATGTGGAAGAAGTGGAAGAAGGTCCCGATGAAGGTGAACTTCTTGTCATTCAAAGGTCATTGAGTGGATTTACCACTCAAGATAATATGGAGCAAAGAGAGGCAATTTTCCATACGAGATGCACCGTTGAACGAAAGATATGCTCCCTAATCATTGATGGGGGTAGTTGTGCAAACGTTGCCTCCAAAACCATGGTGGACAAGCTTAAGCTTCAAGCATCACCTCACCCCAAGCCATACACCATTTAGTGGTTGAACCAAGGCAAAGGTATGCAAATCACCCACCGATGTCTTGTTCCTTCCTCCATTGGAAAACACTACAAGGATGAGATTTGGTGCGATATAGTCCCCATGGATGCTTGCCACGTCCTATTGGGACGTCCATGGTTGTTTGATAGAAGTGTTATTTATGATTGGCGAGAACCCTTGATCTTTTAAAGAGGATGTCATGAAAAACCATGAGGTGAATTGTGACCTACCTCCAATATTTGATGAGCTTGAAATTAAAGAACTCCAAGTGCCCGATTTGGAGCTATGTGGGGTTGTCGAAGGAATTGAGGAACTCTTGAGTCAAGAAGAATGCCCTCATTCACAACAAGAATTGAGGACAATTCTTTTCGAAGAAAGAGGGATTGATGTATATTTTCAAGGGTATCATTTTCATTCTTTCAACTCAACTTCATGGGAGGTAAGTTTCATACAAATTCATACATGGCAAGGCCCTTCTTTGGTTCCAATATTTGAATTTCATGACAAAAGACACTTTATGGAGTTTTATTTGAACTTCAAATTGCCTTTTCCAAATGGGTTTTCCAAATGGGGATCAAGAGTACCTTGTATTTCAATGATGGAGACCATCAAGCCCCCTCTTCTATGCTCCTTTCTCAGCTCAAGGAAGACCATACTAAGCTCAAGGGGGTCAATGAAGTGGCTCAACTTTGCAGAACAATCATGGCAATGCCCGACGAGTTGGCACCGGATTCATTCAATCATAACCCGGTCTTTGTTACTTGTTTTGTGCAAGATTTGGTGGACCGACAGCTTGAGGGCCCACATAATATTTTAGCCTAATATGTTAGCTTTCCAATAAGTCCAACCATGCTTAAATTGGATCTCATTTGGTTGGGCAAGAAGAGACCTCAAAGGCCCAATGTCCAGGCACAGGCTAGTCTGAGCAGTCTTCATTGTTTGAGCCATAACTTTCACACGGTTGGTCCAAATTGGTCAAACTTGTGCTTCCTGGAAACTACACATCCAGGGCTTTCCAACAAGCCCAAAATCACGCAATTTGGCCCAGTAAATCGCGAGATATGGCCGTCCAAAGTCAAAGCTGCTGCAAGGGTGTGAGTGCATTAAAGAAGGAGGATGTTTGGTGTTCCCATTCGGTTCATGAACCTTTTCAGCTGCATTTGGACGTGAGCCCCTTCTTATGCCAGGGGGTTAATGTAATTTATGCAGCCAAGGAGTTGTGGCATCTCAAGGAACCCATCTTTTCCCCTTCCCCATGATTATTTGTAACCGACACATTAATGTGTCCTTTGGTGTGCCCTATGTTTAGTTCTTGTAACTTATGCCCTTTCATTTGTGTTGTTCTCTACTATAAAAGGGGCTAGGCGTGTGGGTTGAGGGATGATCAGCTTGTACTCCAATTTCAAAGTAATACTAAGCCCTTGAGTGTTCTCTAGTGTGCTTTCTTGAAATCCTAGTTCTATATCTTAAGGTTGGCTACCTTAAGTGGTGCTCTAGGTTCTTTTTGCTCTCCTAGGTGGTGAATCTTCTATATTCTAGATTGGGTAAAAAGAATAGCCCAAGACTAAGGCTTGCGTGGCTCCCAAGTGGGATTATCTCAAACCAAAGTCTTGATTTATCCTCCCTTCACCTTTACCTTCGCTCCTTCATCACCCCCACATCCTACTCTTATTCTTTGAATTTGGTCACTTTGGACTCTCATATACATCAGGAAGCCCAAGTTAAGCACCTCCAAACTCAACTTGGCCAACTTATGGAGGAAAAGAGAAGATGGACACGAAGCCCAGCTCCTTCCCATGTAAAGGAATCCGAGGAGGAAGCCGACAACTATCAAGTAAATTCAAGTGATGAGGAAGTCCCAAGGAGGAGAAGACAAGGAAGCAATCTTGGAGATTTTCGAGTCGAAATTCTGGAATTTGAAGGCGAGTTAGACCCCGACCATTTCCTTGATTGGTTACAAACTATTGAACGCATTTTTGAATACAAGGAAGTGCCGGAGGAGAATAAGGTCAAGCTTGTGGCCTTGAAACTCCCCAAATATGCCTCTATTTGGTGGGCCAATGTCATGGCGAAAAGAGCAAGGAATGACAAAGGAAAAATTAGGACTTGGGCTAAAATGAGAGACAAGCTCAAGGCCAAGTTCCTTCCCTCCCATTATGTTCAAGACAACTACTTCAAGCTACACCATCTCAAGCAGGGCACCAAGAGTGTGGAAGAGTACACCCGGGAGTTCGAGCAACTCCTTCTCAAATGTGATCTAAGGGAAGATGATGCTCAAACAATGGTAGGATATCTAAGTGGCCTTGATAAATCCATTGCTCATGTTGTGGAATTGCACCCTATTCCTCCCTAGATGACTTGAGTTCTCTAGCCTACAAGGTAGAGCAACAAAAGAAGTCTAAGGGAAAGGGTACCCTTTCCAAGCCCCCTTCCCATCCATATTCCACCACAAAACCTCTCTACTACCCTCCTAAACCCCAAAATCCCCCACAAACCAAAAATGCCCCTCCAACCGTCCCTAATCCCTCCACAAAAGCACCACCCAAACCCAAGGATAAAATCCGTTGCTTTCGATGCCAAGGCCTTGGACACATCGCCTCCGAGTGTCCTAATAAGTGAATCGTCTCCCTAGCCAAGTATCAAGCCTCATTTGAAGAGCCACATGATCATCAAGAAGATGAAGAAGGAGAAAAGTATGAGGAAGAAAATGTGGAAGAAGTGGAAGAAGGTCCCGATGAAGGTGAACTCCTTGTCATTCGAAGGTCATTGAGTGGATTTGCCACTCAAGATAATATGGAGCAAAGAGAGGCAATTTTCCATACGAGATGCACCGTTGAACGAAAGATATGCTCCCTAATCATTGATGGAGGTAGTTGTGCAAACGTTGCCTCCAAAACCATGGTGGACAAGCTTAAGCTTCAACCATCACCTCACCCCAAGCCATACACCATTCAGTGGTTGAACCAAGGCAAAGGTATGCAAATCACCCATCGATGCCTTGTTCCTTTCTCTATTGGGAAGCACTACAAGGATGAGATTTGGTGCGATATAGTCCCCATGGATGCTTGCCACATCTTATTGGGACGCCCATGGTTGTTTGATAGAAGTGTCATCCATGATGGCCGGAGAACCCTTGACCTTTAAAGAAGGATGTCATGAAAACTATGAGGTGAATTGTGACCTACCTCTAAGATTTGATGAGCTTGAAATTGAAGAACTCCAAGTGTCCGATTTGGAGCTATGTGCGGTTGTTGAAGGAATTGAGGAACTCCTGAGTCAAGAAGAATGCCCTCATTCACAACAAGAATTGAGGACAATTCTTTTCGAAGAAAGAGGGATTGATGTATATTTTCAAGGGTATCATTTTCATTCATTCAACTCAACTTCATGGGAGGTAAGCTCCATACAAATTCATGCATGGCAAGGCCCTTCTTTGGTTCCAATATTTGAATTTCATGACAAAAGACACTTTATGGAGTTTATTTGAACTTCAAAGTGCCTTTTTCAAATGGGTTTTCTAAATGGGGATCAAGAGTACCTTGCATTTCAATGATGGAGACCATCAAGCCCACTCTCCTACGCTCCTTTCTCAGCTCAAGGAAGACCCTACTAAGCTCAAGGGGGTTGAGGAAGTGGCTAAACTTTGCAGAACAATCATGGCAATACCCGACGAGTTGGCGCCGGATTCATTCAATCATAACCCGGTCTTTGTTACTTGTTTTGTGCACGATTTGGTGGACCCACGGCTTGAGGGCCCACATAATATTTTAGCCTAAGATGTTAGCTTTCTAATAAGTCCAACCATGCTTAAATTGGATCTCATTTGGTTGGGCAACAAGAGACCTCAAATGCCCAATGTCCAGGCGCAGGCCAGTCTAAGCAGTCTTCATTGTTTGGGCCGTAATTTTCAAACGGCTGGTCCAAATCGGGCAAACTTGTGCTTCCTGGAAACTACACATCCAGGGCTTTCCAACAAGCCCAAAAGCACGCAATTTGGCCCAGTAAATCGTGAGATACGGCCGTCCAAAGTCAGAGCTGCTGCAAGAGTGTGAGTGCATTAAAGAAGGAGGATGTATGGTGTTCCCATTCGGTTCATGAACCTTTTCAGCTGCATTTGGACGTGAGACCCTTCTTATACCAGGGGGTTAATGTAATTTATGCAGCTAAGGAGTAGTGGCATCTCAAGGAACTCATCTTTTCCCCTTCCCCTTGATTATTTGTAACCGACACATTAATGTGTCCTTTGGTGTACCTATGTTTATTTCTTGTAACTTATGCCCTTTCATTTGTGTTGTTCTCTACTATAAAAGGGGCTAGGCATGTGGTTTGAGGGATCATCAGCTTGTACTCCAATTTCAAAGTAATACTAAGCCTTTGAGTGTTC
>JAKOGI010003907.1:0-38734 GCA_029747015.1 Carnegiea gigantea
ATATATATATATATGCATGTATGTATGTATATATATGTACGTGTGTGTGTGTATATATATATATATATATATGTACATATACATGCATGCATATATTTATATGCGCATGTATATATATGTGCATATATTCATATGCGCATATATATATATATATATATATGCACACACACATATATATACACACACACACACACACACACACATATATATATAGATTTGTGTATATGATTCTGAAGGAAATCCTTGAGTACGGTTGCGGATGATGCGGGGCGAAGTAATGGGTTTATCTGACAGGTGGCGGTTAACACTTCGTCGTCCTCGGCTCTGCGCGGCCCGACCTGCAGAAAGGGCAGCCACCGTGTTGTGGACCGGGGAACGCGTCTCCTGTGATCAAGTCAGTTCGGTGTCCAGGTCAAAGGTTAAAGGGAAGAATGCAATGTCAATTTAATGTGCGCAGTTGCTAACCCTTTTCCCGAGGGAAACAGGCCATTATTTGTAACCCTTTCAGGAAAAGGTAGAATAGTAGCTTTGCCTAAAGTGCCCGCGTGGGCCGCCGGTCTCGGTGCAGTTGGGTCTAGAGGGGGCCCCTAGGTTACATTCTGGGCCCCTGAGTAAGCATGGGCCTGAGGGCAACCCTAGGGAGATACCTCTTGGGCCAAGTGCTCCCTATACGGGCCTGGTCTATGAGATGGATGTGGAAAAAACCTTTTGGGCAAAAATTGGATTTTTCCCCAATCACTTAGCCCCTCACATTCTACCTGTACGTCGAGTCTAACAAGCAGTCAGGGAGAATGTGGACCATCGTTTTTAACCACCACGTATGCAAAGGTCCTTGGCAACCGAGCTCTGGAAATGGATGGTCCTAGCGTTGCCGTCCACAAATGCACGAGTTGCGAGGCTTGCACAGTGTTAACATTGAAACTGCCACTATCTCCACTACAAAAGGCAACCCTTGGTGTAGGGCTTTCCCCATTTCCTTATTCAGCAATAACTGTTATCAAACTTCTCTCCATGGTCGTTCCGCATTCCCTTGACACTAAAGAGATGAGTGAGTTTGTCATTCGCCGTTTTCCATGGGATCGACGAGGGAAGGCCTCCCCCATCGTCCCTCCCAAAAGACTTTCGAACCGTGTGTCCGAACTTCGATCTGGCCGTGGCAGAGCAGGCGGCTGAATGCTGTGAGCTACCAGAACTGCCCTAGGTTATCTTTTACACGATGCTTCTAAACGAGGCTGAGAAGCTTGGTGTGCTGCATGGACCGAGGCTTCGGTCGTTGAAGGTGGCCCTTACTGTGCTGCATTAGGGAGCATTCGAGTCGTGGATCTAGTTGTTCAGTGACCGAGTCTATGAGGCTCGGTTCTGCCCGAAGAGTTTAGTCTTTATGTCCCAAGGGAAACTGAGGAAAGGCGAATGAAGGTCATATACCGTACCTTTTTGGCCTGCTGGGCAATAAGAAGCCGCCTCTCTTCCTCCCGCTTACGCTCGGCAGTGGCCTCCACTTGTTCAGGAGTGGCATCTCCGGTCTCAAAGACTGTCAGCCGAGCCCTCGCTTGATCTGCATAAAACAAACAGGAAGTCAGGTGAGCACTAAACGCAAAACAAGCTAGTATTGGGATGACTAAGTACCCTTAGTGAAGTTCTTAAGCATCAGAACGCCGGCCGCGACGAGAAAGAAGTCATTAGCCAAAAACTTTAGCTTAGGGAGCCAGTTTAACGGCTCTTGGTCACTCGATTTGCTCCTTCCCTTCTTGGGCCCCTTCACCGACTCAATCGCTTGAGTCATGAACCTAAGGATGGGCCGGGGCCTATCATCCTCACGTATATAGAACATGAAATAACGGGCAATTCGTCGTTCCTTAGCCATGGGTTCCCCGAAGGCCTACCGAACAAGCTTTCCCTCATCCCAATCACAGACGTCGCTCCAACTGGATTCCCGGCATAGGAAAAGGAAGTCGTACTTCCAGTACTTCAGTTTTGACTTCTTGTCAATGGCTGTCATAAAGCCCGCCCTATTGTTGAAACAGTACCACCCTAAGTCTTCGATCTCCTTGGGGGCCCTCTGGATAGTGTGAACTAGGTCGAATGCCCGAGCCAAGCAAGTTAGGCTACGTAGCTCACAAGTTGCTATAAAGGAACAAATGTTGTGCCAAGACGTGGGCACAATCTGCACGGGCGCCAGTTCATACTTGTTGAGAATAACCCTAATCACAGGATGCAAGGGAAAACGGAGACCGTAGTTGAGGGCTACCTATATACCGCTATACACTTGGTAGGCGGCTTATTCAGGGTGGCATCTGGCTCGAGAAGCAAGTGATTTGGAGTACTCGACGGGTAAGAGGTACTGCTTCTCAAGGGCCGACCTCTTTAGCTTGGTGACGGCCTTAGGTTCAGGAAAGTGACTCCTAGGACCGTCCCGCGGGTCCAAGCGGGTTGGAGCCCCAGGGAATTCTGACCCTTCGGCCACGATCTCGTTGATTGGAGGCGTGCGGCCTTTCTGTTTAGGCACCAAACCGCCCGGCCCCAACGATGATTTAGGGTAGGAGCTTGTCGAAGCCCCCTCAGAGGACGAGCTCCTCGAAGAGTGCCCAGAGGCAGAGCTGGGTGAGCACGACCGAGAGGAAGTGCTAGAATTAGAGGAGGCCACCTCGGCCTCCGGGATGGACTGAGGAGGAACTGAACAAGGATTACCTAATGTGCCCTCGGCCAGCAGCTCATCTGGTGACTGGATACGTGGAGTAGACTTCGTCTTTGCCATTCTGCGAACCTGGAAGTTGGGCACATAGTTAGCTATGGTGATCTCCTAAGGGTACGTCACCTCCCCCTTAGGGCTAAGAATGTTGGGGGTGGAGGAATACTCGAAGCAGGACCACGGGGGAGTGCTTGGCTCAAAAAAGGGGAACGGCTTAGGGATTTTTTTCGGCTCCCTATACTTATTCTTTCGGGGGACTCCACCCACCACCCAGCCATCAATTAAGACCGAGAGGTTGGAGAATTGCGGGTGCCAACCCTCTACTTGGGGGCCAGCTTGCCCCTCAGGGACATCCCCACTGGACGAGCAAGATGACGACATAATATACAACAAATAGTGGTTCGGGATGACATGAACGTATACCTGTAAATGATGAAGATTCAAAGACCTGGTTGAAGATAGGGATGAGCCTTCAAGCAAACCTTTGAAGAAGCAAGGAAAAAGCTTGAGGCGCTGCAGTGAATTTGAAGGGAGAGTGGGGAATAGCAAGCAGAGCCTCTCTCTCTAAAAACTCATTTCTCTCTCCAGAAGATGAGAAAGTGTGGAACACAAATGTCTCCCCCCGATGGATATTCACCACTATATAGTGCGAAGAGGTAGGGCCCATACCCCAATGCACCTCAACAGACACGCCTCCTCCCAACCGACTCCACGTGGCACTCCATCGCAGCCACATCATCGACGATGATTGAGCGGCAGGTACCTCTAGACATATACCAACAAACACGGCCTCAAGGCCGGTGGCCACACTCCTAGCCTTATTGGGGGCTAAGGGTGCTCGAGTACGGCCTCTGGGCCAGTCACTACACTCTTAGCCCCACTGGGGGCTAGGGGACCTCAAGTACGACCTCATGGCTGGTCGCTACACTCTTAGCCCCACTGGGGGCTAAGGGTCCTCGAGTACGGCCTCAAGGCTGGTCGCTACACTCTTAACCCCATTAGGGGCTAAGGTACCTCGAGCACGGCCTCATGGCTGATCGCTACACTCTTAGCCCCATTAGGGGCTAAGGGACCTTGAGCACGGCCTCATTGCCGATCGCTACACTCTTAGCCCCATTGGGGACTAAGGGTCCTTAAGCACGGCCTCCTGGCCAGTCGTTACACTCTTAGCCCCACTGGGGGCTAAGGGTCCTCAAGCACGGCCTCATGGCCGATCACTACACTCTTGGCCCCATTGGGGGCTAAGGGACCTCGAGCACGGCCTCCTGGCCGGTCGCTACACTGTGAGCCCCATTGAGGGCTAAGGGTCCTCAAGCATGGCCTCATGGCCGGCCGCTACACTCTTAGCCCCATGGGGGGCTAAGGGACCTCGAGCACGGCCTCCTGGCCGGTCGTTATACTCTTAGACCCATTGGGGGTTAGGGGTCCTCGAGCACGGCCTCCTGGCGGGTCGCTACACTCTTAGCCCCATTGGGGGCTAAGGGACTTCCAGCACGACCTCCTGGCCAGACGCTACACTCTTAGCCCCACTGGGGGCTAAGGGTCCTCAAACACGACCTTATGGCCTGTCGCTACACGCTCAGCCCCATTGGGGTCTAAGGGTCCTTGAGCACGGCTTTTGGGCCGGTCGCTACACTCTTAGCCCCACTGAGGGCTAAGGGTCCTCAAGCACGCCTTCATGGCCTGTCGCTACACCCTTAGCCCCATTGGGGGCTAAGGGACCTCGAGCACGACCTCTTGGCTGGTCGCTACACTTTTAGCCCCATTGGGGGCTAAGGGTCCTTGAAAGACGGCCTTATGGCCGGACGCTACACTGTTAGCCCCGTTTGGGGCTAGGGATCCCTGAGCATGGCCTATGGACCGGTCGCTAGAATCTTACCCCCATTGAGCGCTAAGGGTTCTCGAGCACGACTTCATGGCCCGACCGCTGCACTCTTAGCCCTGCTGGAGGCTAGGTGCATCTTGGACGCGTGTCCATCTAACCAAGCACCCAACCAAAAAAAAAAAAAAAAAGAAGACAAGGCAGAGGGACTGCACGATGTGACACGAGAGTATGGCCTTTATTAATAATAATTAGCATTAGTACAGGGCAGAATCAGAGGAAAACATGAAAAGGGAAGGGGGTCGCTCCCTATTACTCAACACTACTTAGGGGGAGGTCGCACCCTCAGGGGCCGCATCGTTTGCCGTCACTCCCTCGCTCGAGCTCTCTCCCTGACGACCGGCCCTCGCGCCCTCGCCTGAACCACTCTTCGGGTAGAACTGAGCCTCGTAGACTCGGTCGCTGAATAGCCAGATCCACGACTCGAATGCTCCCCAACGCAGCTCAGTAAGGGCCACCTCCAACGACCAAAGTCTCGGTCCATGCGGCACACCAAGCTTCTCGGCCTCGTTTAGAAGCATTGCATTGAAGATAACCTGCGGTAGTTCTGGTAGCTCATAGTACTCGGCTGCCTGCTCTGCCATGGCCAGATTGAAGTTCGGACACACGGTTCGAAAGTCTTTTGGGAGGGACGATGGGGGAGGCCTTCCCCCATCGGTCCCATGAAAAACGGCGAATGACAAACTCACTCATCGCTTTAGTGTCAAGGGAACGCAGAAAGGCCATGGAGAGAAGTTTGATAGCAGTTATTGCTGAATAAGGAAATAGGGAAAGCCCTACACTAAGGGTTGCCTTTTGTAGTGAAGATTGTGGCAGTTTCATGTTAACGATGCGTAAGCCTCGAAACTCGTGCATTTATGGATGGTGGCGCCAGGACCGTCCATTTCCAGGCCCCGGTTCCCGAGGACCTCTGGATACGTGGTGGTTAAAACCGATGGTCCACATTTTATGTGACTACTCGTTAGACTCGACACATAGGTGGAATGTGGGGGGTTAAGTGATTGGGGAAAAGTCTGATTTTTGGCCAAGGGGCTTTTTCCACGTCCATCCCATAGACCAGGCCCATACAGGGAGTACTGGGCCCAAGAGGTATCTCCTGAGGGTTGCCCTCAGGCCTATGCTTACTCAGGGGCCTAGAACACAACCCTAGGGGCCTCCTCTGGACCCAACTGCACCGAGACCGGGGGGCCACGCGGGCACTTCAGGTGAAGTTAGTATTCTACCCTTTCCTGAGAGGGTTATAAATAATGACCTGTTTCCCTCGGGAAAAGGGTTAGTAACCGTGGACACTGAATTTACATTGCATCCTTCCCTTTGACCTTTGACTTGGACACCGAACTGACTTGACCATCGGAGAAGCGTTCCCCAGTCCACAACCCGGGGTTGCCCTTTTTGCAGGTCGGGGCACGCAGGGCCGAGGACGATGTAGTGTTGGCCTCCCGCTGTCAGATAAACCCGTCTCTTCGCCCCACGTCATCAGCAACTGTACTCAAGGATTTCTTTCGGAATCAGATTGGTTCCGTCTGCGGGGAGGAAATGGTATTGACGGTAGTAAGCGAAGCAACATAGGTGCAGACTCACAGGGATAAGGCACCGGCCGCAGACACCTCTGCCGTCTCGTGGTGGAAGATGCTTTTGAGAGCTCCCGGGCGAGCCCTTAGGTGGCCAGAGCATCACTCCAAGAGCGTGCGGCTTATGTTACGGTGGATGCGCTGAAAAGCCTTATGTCCACTATGGCTGACACCATCGCGCATCAGGTGTGTGAGCAAGTCAAGAGAGCCCTGGAGGTGGTAGGCTCGGCCAAGCCGCTTCCTCCCCTTGAATACCCATTGGTCCATGAAGGAGAACCCTCCACCGGCCGGAATGGATGCTGTCCCTTTGCCCCACGGACCGTAGCCGTGAGGTCGCATGGTCAGATAGGAGCGATCGGCACCCTACCGAGCGGTAAGCGGGCGTGCGGCGGTGGAACCCGTCGGTCGATCCGCGCGGAGGACAACCGCAGTCTCGGCCACTGCCTCTACCCCCTATGCGACACACTCCAGGCGGACCGCTTGGCTCGAGGAGCAAGAACAGACTTCTCAGCCGCGAGGAGAGAACTCAAGCAAGCGCCGTCCTAGTCCGAAGCGCCGCACCCACCGCGACCACACTCGAAGCCTGCCTCTAAGAGGGACGCGTAGTTAGGAGCTGCGCCGGAGGGACCGCTCTCCCCCAAGGATACCACAGTACGCCCGGGAGGGAAGGAGTCCCTTAGTGGTTGAGGTCGAATGCCACCCTGACGCCACCATCAAGGTGTCTGGGACAGCCGCTCGGCCAACCGTGCTTCCCTTCTTGACCCCGTTTAGCGCCGAGATCATTAATGCTCAGCGCTACGAGAAGGTCAAGATGCCAACGATAGATCTCTATGGCAGGACCACGGACCCAGAAGAGCACCTGGGAGTTTATAAAGCCCAGATGCATGTACGAGATGTGGATGACGCATCCTGCTGCCGCTACTTCCCGGCTACCTTGAAGGGAGTGGCGCAGTCTTAGTTCAATGGCCTGTCCCCGAGGCGTATAACCCGCTTCCAAGACCTGGTCGATAAATTCGTCAGTCAGTTCATTGCTAGTCGCAAGGAGAGGCGAACTAGCATCCACTTATCGAAGATCAAGTAGGGGCTGCAGGAGTCCCTTGCTGAATTTGTCGAACGCTTCCATTGAGAAGCGGTGCTGATTCCTAACCTGGAAGATGGAGTAGCATACACTTCTTTCTTGAATGGCCTCAAGAGTAGGCGCTTCATGTTCTCTCTGGCAAAGTAGAAGGAGACGACGCTGGCGGAGGCCTTGAGGAAGGTTGCGGACTTCATCTGAGCTACTGAGATCTGCGCTAACAGCTCAGACGCCTCGAAGAGGACCAAGGCTCCTGAGATAGGGGCTTCAATTGCGGTGCAAGGAATCCCGCCCCTCTGGACAGGAGGCCGCTGTTCGAGGGACCTGATCCCCGATTCACCACCAACGCAAGGAGCATCCTTATGGAGGTCATGGGACATCCAATGCTGCGTCGACCACCTCCTATGACCTCACCCCCCAGACCTCAGAATGCCCAGAAGCATTGTGAGTTCCATGAGCAAAGCGGGCATACCACGACCGAATGTTGAGAATTGAAGAAAGCCCTCCATGAGCTAGCTGACAAGGGGCAAATTGATCGATTCCTGAAGAGAGGCCCGCGGTTCCTTCGACAAGAACATGAACTCACTCCGCCTCCGACACGGGATGAGGAGTGCTCCACGGAAGTTGTGGCCATTGTAGCGGGCGGCTACGTGGAGGAGGTAACTCGATCGGCGTGGAAAGCCCAACTTAGAAGTGCACAACAAGTGCTCACCATTGTAATGGCGCAGCAACTTAGAAGTGCGCAGCAAGTGCTCACAGAAGTGAGCAGGGATCCTGCGTAACGACGCCCATAATAGTATTCGGGGGGAAAAACGCCCCGCAGTTTGCCTCCCCTCGTAACGACCCTCTAGTGGTTGAGATGAAGATTACCAGTGCAATTGTGCGGTGAATCCTGGTCGACAGGGGCAGCTCCGTGGATATCATAACCTGGGACTACTTAAAGAGGCTCGTGCACCTCGGGCATGACATCGTCCCCATGGTGAGTCTAATTCTAGGCTTTGGGGGGCAGGAAGTGAATCCCACGGGAATGATCCGCCTCCCAGTATGCTTCGGCGACAAGATCAAGTTTAAAAGCCTTGAGGTTGACTTCCTGGTAGTTGACGTACCCACGACCTACAACGTAATTATTGGGCGGCCGACCCTCCACAGGGTGAAGCCCGTCGTCGCCCCGTACCTCCTCCAGCTTCAGTTTGAAACGGACGATGGAAACATAGGTGAGCTGCGTGAGGAGCAGCGGACGGCCAGGGAGTGCTACTTGGTGAGCATAAAATCCCTCATAGAACGGACCAGAGAATGTGGGACCACAGGACCCACCCAAACGGAGAAGTGGGCAAAGGTAGCGCCGGCCATGCCGGTCCTAGAGACTTTGGTGATCCACACCCTCACCTCTTCTAAATCCCCGTGGCCCCGGCCAGAAGTCATAGACACGTTAGAATCCCTGCCGCTTGAGGAGGGACGGTCGAAGCGTACCGTGCAGCTCGGACACGACATCGCGGCCGCCGGCCGGCAATCACTAATTTTCCTCTTACGAGAATACAGGGATGTTTTCGCCTTCGGGTTGGAGGAGATGCCCGGCATTGCCCCAACTGTGATGGAACACCGCTTAAATGCTGATCCTCAACACAAACCGGTTATTCAGAAGAAGCGCCACATGGGCCCCAAGAGGGCGGCCGCGGCTAACGCCGAGGTTCAGAAGTTGCTGGAGGCTGGCTTCATTCGAGAATGTCAGTACCCCGAGTGGATCTCGAATGTGATGTTAGTCAAGAAGCCAAATAAGGCTTGGAGGATGTACGTGGACTTCACAGACCTAAACAAGGCCTGCCCAAATGATAGCTACCCTTTGCCAAAGATCGGCAAGTTGGTGGACGCCACGGTCGGTCACGCCCTATTGAGCTTCATGGATGCATTTTCCAGGTATCAGCAGATACCCCTATGCCCCGAGGACCAGGAAAAGACGGCTTTCATTACGGACCGTGGCCTCCACTGTTACAGAGTGATGCTCTTCGGTCTAAAGAATGCTGGGGTAACCTACCAGCGCCTGGTCAACAAGCTCAATCCGAAGAAGTGCGTTTTCGGGGTTCGATCAGAAAAATTCCTCGGTTTCATGAATAGTAACCGCAGTATAGAGGCAAATCCCGATAAGATCTAAGCCATCCTGGATATGAAACCGCCCCAGAACGTGCGGGACGAGCAGCGCATGACGGGTTGCATAGCGGCTCTTGGTCGATTCATGTCCCGTTCCGCGGATATAGCCCTTCTTCCGCATCCTGCGCCAGCGGAACAATTTCAATTGGGACGAGCAGGCGGACGAGGCTTTCTAGGCCTTGAAGACATACTTGGCTCAGCTACCCAAGATTGCCAGTCCTGCGGAAGGAGAGGTTCTGGTGTTATATTTAGCTGTGTTGGAGCATGCGGTCAGCGCCGTTCTTATGGCTGAGCGGGCAAGGGAGCAGATACCAGTATATTACGTAAGCCATGCCTTGGCAGGCACAAAGATGAACTACCCCCTCATCGAGAAATTTGCGTACGGGTTGGTAATGGCTAGTCGGAAGATAAGGCCTTACTTCAAAGCCCATAAGACTTTGGTCTTAACCGACCAACCCCTAAGGAACGTCCTGCAGAAATTGAATGCCTCGGGGCGTCTCCTGAAGTGGGCTGTGGAGCTTTGACGCTACAATCTTGCCTTTGAACCACGGCGGGCCGTCAAGGCCTAGGCATTAGCTAACTTTCTAGCCGAGAGCACAGCTCTTACTGAAGAAGATTCCCAACCACGACCCTGGAACTTATATGTGGATGGCTCCTCCACTAAAGACGACAATGGAGCCAGCCTCATCATTGAGAGTCCCACTGGGGCACGGTATGAGCATGCCCTCAAGTTCATGTTCAAGGTATCTAACAATGAGGTCGAGTATAAAGCCCTCGTCGCAGGGATAGAGCTCTGCTACACCGCGGGAGCCGACTACGTCCAAGCCTTTTCTGATTCCCAGCTCATCGTTAGCCAGCTTAATGGAGCCTATGAGGCAAAGGACGAGGTCATGGCTACGTACGTTTGGCGGGTATGCGAGGCCACCAAATTATTAAAGCATTTCTCCATCGCGCACATTCCCCGTTCAGAGAGCCGACAGGCAGACGCCCTGTCCAAACTGGCGAGCTCTTCTGATGACTGCAAGGCCAAGAACTTCCGGTGGGAAACTTTGATGGAAAGGAGCATCGACTAGCATGAGGTGTCGTGGCTAAACAGAAGCCCAACATGGATGGAGCCTATTTGTGCGTATCTCACTGACGGAGCGCTGCCTGCGGACCCCAAGGAGGCTGAGAAAGTAAAGAAAAGGTCGAATTGGTTCATCTTGTATGAGGGAATTCTTTAGAAGCGATCTTTCGCCCGGCCTCTTCTACGGTGCGTGACCCCGGCAGAGGGAAAACGGATATTGGAGGAACTGATTGAAGGCATTTGCAGCTCGCACACAGGAGGCCGCGCTTTAGCCATCACGGCCATACGAACCGGCTACTACTAGCCTAGTCAACAAGAGGACGCAATGACGCTGGTGTCAGAAGTCCGCAACCATTTAATGAGTCCCCTCCACCACCATGACACCGATAGTCAGTCCCCTCCCATTCGCCATGTGGGGCATGGACATCCTCGGCCCTTTTCCCAAGGCTACAGGCCAATGTAGGTACCTTTTTGTGGCTGTGGACTACTTCACCAAGTGGATCGAAGCCAAGGCCGTCGCATCCATAACCACTACTGAGGTGCGTAGATTTATATAGCGTAACATCATCACCCGATTCAGCATCCCTCACGCCGTAATTTTTGACAATGGTCTATAGTTTGACCCTCACAAGCTCACGGACTACCTTAATAACTTGGGCTGCCAAGCCCACTTCACGGCTGTGGCGCATCCCCAAACTAATGGCCAGGCTGAGGCGGCCAACAAATCCATCCTCCACAGTTTACAGAAAAAGCTTGACCATGCAAAAGGCAATTGGGGGGACGAACTACATGGCGTTCTATAGCACCTCCGCACCACGAAAAAGACTGCTACAGGCGAGACCCCATTCAGGCTCGCCCACTGTTCCATGGCTGCCTCGCCTGTCAAGGTGGTCCTCCATACCCATGGGTTGACAACTTTCTAGGAGGCGTTAAATAACGCGGCACTGCGTGAAGCCTTCGACCTCCTCCCCTCCATTCGCGGCGACGCCCTCCTCCGCGAGGCTCTCTATAAAATTCGCATCGCACGGCTGCACAACCGTGCAGTCAAGATTCAACCTATTCAGGTCGGCGGTCTCGTTCTTCGATGCACGGAGGCTGTTGCTTGCGCAGGGGAGCACGGCAAATTAACTGCCAACTGGGAAGGTCCCTAAAAGGTCACTTCGCAGATTCGGCCCGGCACATATCGACTGGACACCCTCCAGGGCACCCCCATCCCGCGGGCGTGGCACAACAGCAATCTGAGAAAGCATCACATTTAGGCCTACTTTTGTTCTTTTTATTCTGGCATGTACCCAGTACACTCTGCGCAATGAATGTCTAGGCCTGGGCGACCACTTTTTACACACCTGTCTACCTCTGGCTCTAATTTAAGTATGGCCATATGGCCAGTCGCTACACCCTTAGTCCCTCTGCAGGCTAAGGGTCCTTAAGTACGACCGTATGGCCGGTCGCTACACTCTTAGCCCCTCTGCGGGCTAAGGGCCCCTGAGCACGGCCTTATAGCTGGTCGCTACACTCTTAGCCCCTCTGTGGGCTAAGGGTCCCTGAGCACGGCCTTATGGCCGATCGCAACACTCTTAGCCCCTCTGCGTGCTAAGGGTCCCTGAGCACGGCCACATGGCCGGTCGCTACACTCTTAGCCCCTCTGCGGGCTAAGGGTGCCTGAGCACGGCCTTATGGCTGGCTGCTACACTCTTAGCCCCTTTGCGGGCTAAGGGTCTGTAAGCACGGCCATATTACCGGTCGCTACACTCTTAACCCCTCTGCGGGCTAAGGGTCCCTGAGCACGGCCTTATGGCCGGTCGCTACACTCTTAGCTCCTCTGTGGGCTAAGGGTCTCTAAGCACAGCCTTATGGCCGGTCGCTACACTTTTAGCCCCTCTGCCAGCTAAGGGTCCCTGAGCACGGCCCTATGGCTAGTCACTACACTATTGGCCCCTCTGCGGGCTAAGGGTCCATGAGCATGACCCTTCGGCCGTCGCTTCATTCTTAGTCCCATCGGGGGCTAAGGGTCCTTGGCTACACCCCTTGTTCTTTCGCTTAGGGGCCGCTATCATGAGGATGAAGGAGGAATAAAGTACAAGTGCAAACGAAAGAACAAGTGGAAAATAAAAAGGCAGATATGGCAGAACGATGAAAAGGGAACACCCTTTTATTAATTATGAAACAAAACACAATTCCTTACACCCAAGACCGGAAATGAAAACAAACATAACCAAAATAGTGGGACGGGGACTACAAACAAAAACAGAATGGGGGGACGGGGACTACACATCGGGTTCTCCACCGTCCTCGTGCTCTTCCCCCTCGGATGCGCCCGCTTTAGCTTCTAAAGGATTGGTGGTATCGTCCCCAGCAGCCTCACCCTCGGACGAAGGAGGAATAAACTCCACGTCCTCAGGGTCGCGGCCCTCCACAGCGGCCCGCTCTCACTCGTCCACAAAGCACAGGTAGGCCTCAAAATATCGGTCATCCTCAAATTCGCCCGCAAGGGTCAGTACGACCTTGCGGAGGTATTCGAGGGTGTCGGAGCGGCCTTGCTGGTAGTCCTGCTCCTTGGCTTGGACCGAATCAGCTGCGGCCTTCTCCAACTGATGCTGCAGCTCCTTCTTCTTGATCTCGCAGGCCTCTAGGTCCTCCTGCAACCTCTCATAACGTCTTTGGTAGCGGGAGACGAGCCCCTCTAGCCGCCGGCACTCCGCAACAGCCTTCACCCCCCGGGCAAAGACCTCAGCCATGGCTATCTCCTCCTCGGATACCTTTGGGGAGTCCGAGGCGCCAGGGGCTGCCAAGTCCTAGGACTTAACTATGTCCTGGACAATAGAGAGCCTGACGCCCGGGTCCGCCTTGATGAAGTTAGCGAAGGGCCGCGGGATGAGTGAGGAGGCGCTGCTGACAACTGGGGCCACAGCCCTTGCAGCTTTGGAAGGAGTTTGGGGCCCCTGCCTGGCAGGGGTCCGTTCCCCTGATGACTGGCTGCCTGATTAGAGTGCGACCAGCCGGTCGGCCCTTGCATTCCCCACCTCCGAGGGGGCGGAGGCCCCGGTCTTGCCAGGTTGTTCTTCGGTCCTTTGCTTCTTGCGGACCGACAGACTCACAGTGGGCCTCTTCCCGCGGGGTATAAGGGAGGGCGCCTGCAAGAAAGAGTTTAGTCTTTATATCCCAAGGGAAACTGAGGAAAGGCAAATAAAGGTCATATACCGTACCTTTTTGGCCTGCTGGGCAACAAGAAGCCGCCTCCCTTCCTCCCGCTTATGCTCGGCAGTGGCCGCCACTTGCTCAAGAGTGGCATCCCCGGTCTTGAAGATCGTCAGCTGAGCTCTTGCTTGATCTGCATAAAACAAACAGGAAGCCAGGTCAGCACTAAATGCAAAACAAGCTAGTATTGGGATGACTAAGTACCCTTGGTGAAGTTCTTAAGGATCAGAAGGCCGGCCGCGGTGAGAAAGAAGTCGTTAGCAAAAAACTTTAGCTTAGGGAGCCAGTTTAACGGCTCTCGGTCACTAGATTTGCTCCTTCTCTTCTCGGGCCCCTTCATTGACTCAATCGCTTGGGTCATGAACCTGGTGATGGGCCGAGGCCTATCATCCTCACGTATATAGAACATAAAATAACGTGCAGTTTGTCGTTTATCAGCCGTGGGTTCCCCGAAGGGCTACCGAACAGGCTTTCCCTCATTCCAATCAGGGACGTCGCCCCAACCGGATTCCCGACGTAGGAAGAGGAAGTCGTACTTCCAGCACTTCAATTTTGACTTCTTTTCAATGGCCATCATGAGGCCCGCCCTATTATTGAAACAGAACCACCCCAAGTCTCCGGTCTCCTTGGGGGTCCTCTGGATCATGTGAACCAGGCCGAATGCCCCAGCCGGGCAAGTTAGGCCGCGCAGTTCACAAGTTGCTATAAAGGAACAAATGTTGTGCCAAGACGTGGGCACAATCTGTGCGGGCGCCAGTTCATACCTGTTGAGAATCTCCCTAATCACGCGCTGCAAGGGAAAATGGAGACCGTAGTTGAGGGCTGCCCCATATACCTCTTTAGCTTGGTGACGACCTTAAGGTCAGGGAAGTGACTCCTCGGACCGTACTGCGGGTCCAAGCGGGTTGGAGCCCCAGGGAATTCTGACCATTCGGCCACGATCTCAGTGACTGAAGGCACGCGGCCTTTCCGTTTAGGCACCGAATCGCCCGGGCCCAACGATGATTTAGGGGAGGAGCTTATCGAAGCCCCCTCAGAGGACGAGCTCCTCGAAGGGTACCCAGAGGCAGAGCTAGGTGAGTCCGACTGAGAGGAAGTGCTAGAACTAGAGGAGGCAACCTCGGCCTTGCCTCCGGGATGGATTAAGAAGGAACTAAACAAGGGATTACCTGATGTGCCCTCGGCGAGCAGCTCATCTGTTGACTGGATACGAGGAGTAGACTTCGTCTTCGCCATCCTGTGAATCTGGAAGTTGGGCATATAGTTAGCTATGGTGATCTCCCAAGGGTACGTCACCTCCATCTCAGGGCTAAGAATGCTGGGGGTGGAGGAATACTCGCAACTGGGCCACGAGGGAGTGCCCGGCTCAAAACTAGGAATGGCACAGGGAACTTTTTTCGGCTCCCTATACTTATTCTTTCGGGGGACTCCAGCCACCACCCGACCATCAATTAACGCCCGGAGGTTGGAGAATTATGGGTGCCAACCCTCCACTTGCGGCCCAGCTTACCCTTCAGGAACGTCCCCGCTGGACGAGCAAGATGACGACATAATGCGCAACAAATAGTGGTTCGAGAGGACGTGAACGTATACCTGTAAACGATGAAGATTCAAAGACCTGGTTGGAGATAGGGATGAGCCTTCAAGCAAACCTTTGAAGATGCAACGAAAAAGCTTAAGGCACTGTAGTGAAGTTGAAGGGAGAGTGGGGAATAGGAAGCATAGCCTCTCTCTCTAAAAACTCGTTTCTCTCTCAAGATGATGAAAATGTGTGGAACACAAATGACTCCCCCAAATGGATATTCACCATTATATAGAGCGAAGAGGCGAGGCCCATACCCCAATGTACCTCAACAGACACGCCTCCTCCCAACCGACGCCTCGTGGCGCTCCATCGTAGCCACATCATCGACGATGATTGAGGGGCAGGTACCCCTAGACATGTACCAACAAACACGGTCTCAGGGCCGGTCGCCACACTCCTAGCCTTATTGGGGGCTGAGGGTCCTTGAGCACGGCCTCTGGGACGGTCGCTACACTCTTAGCCCCACTAGGGGCTAAGGGTCCTCAAGCACGGCCTCATGGCCGGTCGCTACACTTTTAGCCCCATTGGGGGCTAAGGGAGCTCGAGCACGGCCTCTTAGCCAATCGTTACACTCTTAGCCCCACTGGGGGCTATGGGTCCTCAAGCACGGCCCCATGGCCGGTCGCTACACTCTTAGCTCTATTGGAGTTAAGGGACCTCGAGCACGACCCCCTGGCCGGTCGCTACACTCTTAGCCCCATTAGGGCTAAGGGTCTTCAAGCGCGGCGTCATGGTCGATCACTACACTCTTAGCCCCATCAAGGGCTAAGGGGCCTCGAGCACGGCCTCCTGGCCGGTCGTTACACTCTTAGCCCCATTAAGGGCTAGGGGTGCTCAAGCACGGCCTCTTGGCTGGTCGCTACACTCTTAGCCCCATTGGGGGCTAAGGGACTTCGGGCACGGCCTCCTGGCCGGCCGCTACACTCTTAGCCCCACTGGGGGCTAGGGGTCCTCAAGCACGACCTTATATCCAGTAGCTACACGCTTAGCCCTATTGGGGTCTAAGGGTCCTCGAGCACGGCCTCTAGGCCGGTCATTACACTCCTAGCCCCTCTGCTGGCTAAGGGCCCCTGAGCACGACCCTATGGCCGGTCGCTACAGTCTTGGCCCCTCAACGGGCTAAGGGTCCATGAGCACGACTCTTCGGCCGATCGCTACATTCTTAGCCCTATTGAGGGCTAAGGGTCCTTAAGCACGGCCTCATGGCCGGTCGCTACACTCTTAGGCCCATTGGGGGCTAAGGGACCTCGAGCAAGGCCTCTTAGCTGGTCATTACACTCTTAACCCCATTGGGGGCTAAGGGTCCGCGAGCACGGCCTCCTCGCCGGACGCTGCACTATTAGTCCTACTGGGGCCTAAGAGTCCTCAAGCACGGCCTTATGGCCGGTCGCTACACGCTTAGCCCCATTGGGGTCTAAGGGTCCTCTGCTCGGCCTCTGGGCCGGTCGCTACACTCTTAGCCCCACAGGGGGCTAAAGGTCCTCAAGCACGGACTCATGGCCGGCTGCCATACTCATAGCCCCATTGGGGGCTAAGGGACCTTGAGCATGGCCTCCTGGCCAGTCGCTACACTCTTAGCCCCATTGGGGACTAAGGGTTCTCGAAGCACGGCCTTACGGCCGGATGCTACACTCTTAGCCCCGTTTGGGGCTAGGTATCCCTGAGCACGGCTTATGGGCCGGTTGCTAGACTCTTAGCGCCATTGGGGGCGAAGGGTCCTCGAACACGGCCTCATGGCCGGCCGCTAGACTCTTAGCCCTGCTGGGAGCTAGGTGCATCTTAGATGCGTGTCCATCTAACAAAGCGCCAAAAAAAAAAGGATGCAAGGCAAAGGGACTGCACGATGTCACACGAGAGTACGGCCTTTGTTAATAATTAGCGTTAGTACAGGACAGAATCAGAGGAAAACATGAAAAGGGGAGGGGGTTACTCCCTACTGCTCTACACTACTTAGTGTGAGGTGTCACCCTCAGGGGCCGCATCGTCTGCCGTTGCTCCCTCGCTCGAGCTCTCTCCCTGACGACCGGCCATCGCGCCTTCGCCTAAACCACTCTTCGGGCAGAACCGAACCTCGTAGATGCGGTCCCTGAATAGCCAGATCCACGACTCAAATGCTCCCCAATGCAGCTCAATAAGGGCCACCTCCAACGACTGAAGCCTCGGTCAGCACACCAAGCTTCTCGGCCTCGTTCAGGAGCATCGCGAAGAAGATAACCTGCGGCAGTTCTGGTGGCTCATAGTATTCGGCCGCGTACTCTGCCGCGGCCAGATCGAAGTACGGACATAGTATTCAAAAGTCTTTTAGGAGGGACGATGGGGGAGAGGCCTTCCCCCGTCGGTCCTATGAAAAACGGCGAATGACAAACTCACCTATCGCTTTAGTGTCGAGGGAACGCGGAAAGGCCATGGAGAGAAGTTTGATGGCAATTATTGCTGAATAAGGAAATGGGAAAAGCCCTGCAGCAAGGGTTGCCTTTTTTAGTGGAGATAGTGGCAGTTTCATGTTAACGCTGCGTAAGCCTCGTAACTCGTGCATTTATGGACGGTGGCACCAGGACCGTCCATTTCCAGGGCGCAGTTCCCAAGGACCTCTGGATACGTGGTGGTTAAAACCGATGGTCCACATTCTACCTGACTGCTCGTTAGACTCAACGTGCAGGTGGAATGTGGGGGGCTAAGTGATTAGGGAAAAATCCGATTTTTACCCAAAGGGTTTTTCCACATCCATCTCATAGACCAGGCCCATAGAGGGAGTACTGGGCCCAAGAGGTATCTCCCTCAGGTTGCCCTGAGGCCCATGCTTACTCAGGGGCCCAAAACGCAACCCTAGGGGCCTACTCTGGACCCAACTGCACCGAGACCGGTGGCCCACGCGGGCACTTCAGGTAAATTTACTATTCTACCCCTTCCTGAGAGGGCTATAAATAACGACCTGTTTCCCTCGGGAAAAGGGTTAGTAACTGTGGGCACTGAATTGACATTGCATCCTTCCTTTTGACCTTTGACTTGGACACCGAACTGGCTTGACCGTCGGAGAGGCGATCCCGGTCCACAACCCAGGGGTTGCCCTTTTTGCAGGTCGGGCCATGCAGGGCCGGGGATGACGAAGTGTTGACCGCCAGCTGTCAAATAAACCCGTCTCTTCGCCCCACGTCATCAGCAACCGTACTCACGGATTTCTTTCGAAATCAGATTGGCGCCGTCTGTGGGTAGGGAACGGTATCGATGGTAGTAAGTGAAGCAACACGGGCGCGAACTCGCAAGTACAAGGCCCCAGCCGCAGACACCTTTGCACCGGTCATGGTGGAAGATGCTTCCGAGAGCTGCCGGATGAGCCCTCAAGCGACCAAAACGTCACTCCAAGAGCGTGAGGCTTATGTTACGTTGGACGCGCTGAAGAGCCTCATGTCTATTATGGCCGACGCCATCACGCGTCAGGTCTCTGAGTAACTCAAGAGAGCACTGGAGGTGGCAGGCCCGACCAAGCCTCTTCCTCCCCTTGAATACCCGTTGGTCCATGAAGGAGAACCCTCCCACCGGCCGGAAGGGATGCCGTCCCTTCGCCACACGGAGTGTAGCCGTGAGGTCGCACGGTCAGATAGGAGCGATCTGCACCCTAACGAGAGGCAAGGGCGGCGTGCATTGGTGGAACCCGTCGGCTGATCTGCGCGGAGGACAACCGCAGTCTCGGCCACTGCCTCTACCCCCTAAGCGACACACTCCAGGAGGACCGCTTGGCTCGAGGAGAAAGAATAGACTTCTCAGCCGTGAGGAGAGAACTCAAGCAAGCGCCGTCCCAGTCCGAAGCGCCGCACCCACCGCGACTGCACTCGAAGCTCGCCTCATAGAGGGACGTGCGGTTAGGAGCTGCACCGGAGGGACCGCTCTCCCCCTAGGATACCACGGCACGGCGGAGAGGGAAGGAGTCCCTCAGTGGTTGAGGTCGAACGCCACCCAGACACCCCCATCAAGGTATCTGGGACATCCGCTCGGCCAACCGTGCTTCCCTTCTCGACCCCGTTTAACGCCGAGATCATCAATGCTCTGCGCTACGGGAAGGTCAAGATGCCAACGATAGATCTCTATGACGGGACCACGGACCCGGAATAACACCTAGGAGTTTACAAAGCCCAGATGTATGTACAAGATGCGGATGACGCATCCTACTGCCGCTACTTCCCTGCTACCTTAAAGGGGGTGGCGCAGTCTTGGTTCAACGGCCTGTCCCCGTGGAGCATAACCTGCTTCCAAGACCTGGCCAATAAATTCGTCATCCAGTTCATTGCTAGTTGTAAGGAGAGGCAAACTACCATCCACTTATCGAAGATCAAGCAGGGGCCGCAGGAGTCCCTCGCTGAATTCGTCAAACGCTTCCATCAAGAAGCGGTGCTGATTCCTGACGTGGAAGACGGAGTAGCAAACACTTTTTTCTTGAATGGCCTCAAGAGTGGGTGCTTCAAGTTCTCTCTGGCAGAGTAGAAGGAGACGACACTGGCAGAGGCCTTGAGGAAGATCGCGGACTTCACTCGGGCTACTGAGATCTGCGCCGATAGCTCAGACGCCCCGAAGAAGACCAAGGCTCCTGGGGATAGGGGCTTCAATCGCGGCGAAAGGAATCCCACCCCTCAGGACAGGAGGCCACAGTTCGAGGCACCTAATCCCCGATTCACCATCGACGTAAGGAGCATCCTTATAGAGGTCAGGGGACATCCAATGCTGCGTTGATTGCCTCCTATGATCGCACGCCCCAGACCTCAGAATGCCTGGAAGTATTGTGAGTTCCACAAGCAGAGTGGGCATACCACGATCGAATGTCGAGAATTGAAGAAAGCCCTTCATGAGCTAGCAGACAAGGGGCAAATTGATCGATTCCTAAAGAGAGGCCCGCGGTTCCTTCGTTAAGAACATGAACTCGCTCCGCCCCCGCCGCGGGATGAGGAGTGCTCCACAGAAGTTGTGGCCACCATAACGGGTGGCTACATGGAGGAGATAACTCGATCAGCATAGAAAGCCCAACTTAGAAGCATGCAGCAAGTGCTCACTGCGGAGCAGGGATCATGCCTAACGGTGCCCACGATGGTATTCGGGGGAAAGGACGCCCTATGGTTTACTTCCCCTCATAACGACCCTTTGGTGGTCGTGATAAGGATTACCACTGCAATTGTGCAGCGAATCCTGGTCGACACGGGCAGCTCCGTGGATATCATAACCTGGGACTGCTTGAAGAGGCTCGCGCACCCAGGGCGTGACATCATCCCCATGGTGAATCCAATCCTAGGCTTCGGGGGGCAGGAAGTGAATCCCACGGGAATGATCCGACTCCCAGTACGCTTCGGCGACAAGATCAAGTTCAAAAGCCTTGACGTTGACTTCCTAGTAGTTGACGTACCTACGACCTACAATGTAATTATTGGGCGGCCGACCATCCACAGGGTGAAGGCCATCGTCGCCCCGTACCTCCTCCAGCTTCAGTTTGAAACGGAAGACGGAAACATAGGTGAGCTGCGTGGGGACCAGCAGACGGGCCGAGAGTGCTACCTGCTGAGCATAAAACCCCTCATAGAACAAACCAGAGAACGTGGGGCCACAAGACCGCACCAGACGGAGAAGCGGGCAAAAGCAGGGCCGACCATGCCGGTCACAGAGACTTTGGTAATCCAAACCCTTACCTCTTCCGAACCCCCGCGGCCTCGGCTAGAAGTCGCAGACACGGTGAAATCCCTACCGCTAGAGCAGGGACGGCCGGAGCGTACCGTACAGCTCGGACATGACATCACGGCTGCCGGCCGGCAATCACTAATTTCCCTCTTGCGAGAATACAGGGATGTTTTTGCCTTCGGACCGGAGGCGATGCCCGGCATTGCCCTAACAGTGATGGATCACCGCTTAAATGCTGATCCTCGGCACAAACCGGTTATTCTGAAGAAGCGCCACATGGGCCTCGAGAGGGCGGCTGCGGCTAATGCTGAGGTTCAGAAGTTGCTAAAGGTTGACTTCATTCGAGAATGTCAGTACCCCGAGTGGATCTCGAATGTGGTGTTAGTCAAGAAGCCAAATATGGCTTGGAGGATGTGCGTGGACTTCACAGACCTGAACAAGGCCTGCCCAAAGGTTAGCTACCCCTTGCCAAAGATCGACAAGCTAATGGATGCCATAGCCGATCACACCCTACTAAGCTTTATAGATGCATTTTCCGGGTATCACCAGATACACCTATGCCCCGAGGAAAAGACTGCCTTCATTACGGACCGCGGCCTCCACTGTTATAGAGTGATGCCCTTCGGTCTAAAGAATGCCAGGGTAACCTACTAGCGCCGGGTCAACAAGCAGTTCGAGCCTCTCATCGAACAAACTATGGAAGTATATGTCGACGACATGATCGTGAAGGGCAAGGCTGAAGAAGACCATAGTAGCGATCTGCAGAGCATGTTTGAGATACTTCGAGCGTTCAACATGAAGCTCAATCGAAGGAAGTGCGTTTTCGAGGTTCGATCAGGAAAATTCCTCAGTTTCATGATTAATCACCACGGCATAGAGGTAAATCCCTATAAGATCCAAGCCGTCTTAGATATAAAACCGGCCCGGAACGTGCGGGAGGTACAGTGCCTGACGGGTTGCATAACGGCTCTTGGTCGGTTCATGTCCCGTTTCGTGGATATGTGCCAGCCCTTCTTCCGCGTCCTGCGTCAGCGGAATAATTTCAATTGGGACGAGCAGGTGGACGAGGCTTTCCAGGCCTTAAAGACATGCTTGGCGCAATTGCCCAAGATCGCCGGTCCTACGAAAGGAGAGGTTCTGGTGTTGTATTTAGTATGTCAGAGCATGCGGTCAGCGCCGTTCTCATGGCTGAACGGGCGAAGGAGCAGATACCAGTATATTACGTAAGCCACGCCTTGGCAGGCGCAGAGATGAACTGCCCCTCATCGAGAAATTTGCGTACGTGTTGGTAATGGCTAGTCGGAAGCTGAGGCCTTACTTCGAAGCCCACAAGATTTCGGTCTTAACCGACCAACCCCTAAGGAACGTCCTGCAGAAATTGAACGCCTCGGGGCGTCTCCTGAAGTGGGCAGTGGAGCTTTCC
The DNA here is from genome assembly GCA_029747015.1 of Carnegiea gigantea. Lineage (NCBI taxonomy): Eukaryota > Viridiplantae > Streptophyta > Magnoliopsida > Caryophyllales > Cactaceae > Carnegiea > Carnegiea gigantea. Next base: position 22,293 of record JAKOGI010003907.1, read on the forward strand.
CGCTACGATCTTGCCTTCGAACCACGGCAGGCCATTAAGGCCCAGGCATTAACTGACTTTCTAGCCGCGAGCGCGGCTCCTGCTGAAGAAGATTCCCAACCACGACCCTGGAACTTATATATGGATGGCTCATCCACTAAAGACGGCAGTGGAGCCAGCCTCATCATTAAGAGTCCCACTTGGGCACGGAATGAGCATGCCCTCCAGTTCATGTTCAAGGTGTCTAGCAATGAGGCCGAGTATGAAGCCCTCGTCGCGGGGATAGAGCTTTGCTACACCGCAGGAGCCGACTACGTCCAGGCCTTTTCTGATTCCCAGCTCGTCATCAGCCACCTTAATGGAGCCTATGAGGCAAAGGACGAGGTCATGGCTACGTACGTTCGGCGAGTACGCGAGGCCACCAAGTTATTTAGGCATTTCTCCATCGCGCACATTCCCCGTTCAGAGAACCAACAGGCAGACGCCCTGTCCAAACTGGCGAGCTCTTCTGATGACGGCAAGCCCAAGAACATCTAGTGGGAGACTTTAACGGAAAGGAGCATCGACTAGCATGAGGTGGTGTCGCTAGACAGAAGCCCAATGTGGATGGAGCCTATTCGCGCGTATCTCACTGATAGAACGTCACCCGCGGACCCCAAGGAAGCTGAGAAAGTAAAGAAAAGGTCGAATTGGTTCATCTTATATGAGGGGATTCTTTACAAGTGATCTTTCGCTCAGCCTCTTCTACGGTGCGTGACCCCGGTGGAGAGAAAATGGATATTGGACGAACTGCATGAAGGCATTTGCAGCTCGCACGCGCGGGGCCGCGCTTTAGCCATCACGGCCATACGAACCGGCTACTACTGGCCTAGTCCACAAGAGGATGCAATGACGCTGGTGAGGACATGTGACAAGTGTAAGAAGTTCGCACCCATTCAACGAGTCCCCTCCACCACCATGACACTGATAGTTAGTCCCCTCCCATTCGCCACGTGAGGCATGGACATCCTCGGCCCTTTTCCCAATGCTACAGGCCAATGTAAGTACCTTTTTATGGTTATGGACTACTTCACCAAGTGGATCGAAGCCGAGGCCGTCGCATCCATAACCACCGCTGAGGTGCGTAGATTTATATGGCGTAACATCATCACCCGATTCGACATCCCTCGCGCCATAATTTTCGACAATAGTCGGCAGTTTGACACCTACAAGCTCAAGGACTACCTCAATAACTTAGGCTGCCAAGCCCGCTTCACGGCCGTGGGGCATCCCTAAACTAACGGCCAGGCTAAGGCGGCCAACAAATCCATCCTCCACGGTTTACAGAAGAAACTTGACCATGGAAAAGGCAAATGGGCAGACGAACTACATGCTCGCCTATGGTTCCGAGGCTGTCCTGCCCATCAAGGTGGCCCTCCATACCCATTGGTTGACAACTTTCCAAGAGGCGTTAAATAACGCGGCACTACGTGAAGCCCTCGACCTCCTCCCCTCCATTTGCGGCGATGCCCTCCTCTGCGAGGCTCTCTATAAACTTCGCATCGCACGACTACACAACCACGCAGTCAAGATTCAACCTATTCAGGTCGGCGATCTCGTTCATCAGTGCACGGAGGCTGTTGCTCATGCAGTGGAGCACGACAAATTAACTGCCAACTGGGAAGGTCACTTCGCACATTCGCCCCGGCAAATATCGACTGGAGACCGTCTAGGGCACCCCCATCCCACGGGCGTGGCACAGCAGCAATCTAAGAAAGTATCATATTTAGGCCTACATTTGTTCTTTTTATTCTGGCATGTACCCAGTACACTCTGCGTAATGAATATCTAGGCCCGGGTGGCCACTTTTTGCAGACCTGTCTACCTTTGGCTCCCATTTAAGCACGGCCATATGGCTGGTCGCTACACTCTTAATCCCTTTGCGGGCTAAGGGTCCCTGAGCACGGCCATATGACCGGTCGCTATCTCTTAGCCCCTCTGCAGGCTAAGGGTCCCTAAGCACGACCAGATGGCCAATCGCTACACTCCTAGCCCCTCTGCGGGCTAAGGGTCTCTGAGCATGGCCTTATGGATGGTCGTTACACTCTTAGCCCCTTTGCAGGCTAAGGGTCCCTAAGTACGGCCATATGGCCGGTCACTACACTCTTAGCCCCTCTGCCGGCTAAGGGTCCTTGAACATAGCCATATGGCCGGTCGCTACACTCTCAGCCCCTCTGCAGGCTAAGGTATTAACCCCTCTATGGGCTAAGGGTCCCTGAGCGCGGCCTTATGGCCAGTCGCTACACTCTTAGCCCCTCTGCCGGCTAAGGGTCTCTGAACGCGGCCCTATGGCCGGTCGCTGCACTCTTGGCCCCTCTACGGGCTAAGGGTCCATGAGCACGACCCTTCGACCGTCGCTACATTCTTAGCCCCATCGGGGGCTAAGGGTCCTTGACCACATTCCTTGTTCTTTCGCTAGGGGGCCGCTAGCGTGAGGATGGAGGAAGAATGAAGTACAAGTGCAAACGAAAGAACAAATGGAAAATAAAAAGGCGAACATGGCAGAACGATGAAAAGGGAACATCCTTTCATTAATTATGAAACAAAACACGATTCCTTAAACCCAAGGCCAAAAATGAAAACAAACATAACCAAAACAGGGGGACGGGGACTACAAACAAAAACAGAACAGGGGGACGGGGACTACACGTTGGGTTCTCCACCGTCCTCGTGCTCTTCCCCCTCGGATGCGCCCGCTCCAGCTTCTAAAGGATTGGTGGTATCGTCCCCAGTAGCCTCACCCTCGGACGAAGGAGGAATAAACTCCACATCGCGGCCCCTCCGCAGCGGCCCACTCTTGTTCGTCCACAAAGCGCAGGTAGGCCTCAAAATACCAGTCATCCTCAAATTCGCCTGCAAGGGTCGGCACGACCTTGCGGAGGTATTTGAGGGTGTCGAAGCGGCCTTGCTGGTAGCCCTGCTCCTTGGCTTGGATCGAATCAGCTGCGGCCTTCTCCAGCTGACGCTGCAGCGCCTTCTTCTCGGTCTCGCGGGCCTCTAGGTCCTCCTGTAGCCTCTCACAGCGTCTCTGGTAGCAGGAGATGAGCCCCTCTAGCCGTCGGCACTGCGTAACAGTCTTCACCCCCCGGGCAAAGACCTCAGCCATGGCTATCTCCTGCTCGGACACCTTTGGGAGGTCCGAGGTACCAAGGGCCGCCAAGTCCTAGGACTTGACTATGTCTTGGACAATAGAGAGCCTGACGCCCGGGTCCGCCTTGATGAAGTTAGCGGAGGGCAGCGGGATGAGTGAGGAGGCACCGCTGACAACTGGGGTCACAGCCCCTACAGCTTTGGAAGGAGTTTAGTGCCCCTGCCTGGCAGGGGTCCGTTTCCCTGATGACTGGTTGCCCGATTAGAGTGCAACCGGCCGGTCGGCCCTTGCATCCCCCACCTGCGAGGGGGCGGAGGCCCCGGTCTCGCCATGTTGTTTCTTAGTCCCCTGCTTCTTACGGACCGGCAGACTCACAGCGGGCATCTTCCCGCGGGGCATAAGGGAGGGCGCCTACAAGAAAGAGTTTAGTCTTTATTGTTGAGTATATTTAGTTTTGATGATAACAAATCCAAGTGCAAAAATTTGTCCAAGTAATGTTGCTCCAAATACAATCTCCAAACAGGCCTAACTGGTGTTTGTGATCTTTATTGTATTAACTGGTTTGCTACATGTGAGAACAAGTCTTCAAAACAGGTTTTACTTGGTGATTCTATATTAAGTCAAGAACACCCTCTCGACAGTTGATTGTAAGGCATGTTCCTGAACTCTAGCAATGCAAAGAACAACCCCAGCAAACAAGGTGGCCTTGGTGTTCACAGCAGCTCTACAAATCTTGGACAAGTTGACTGGTTCAAAACAAGAAGTCTTGGGTATATAGGTTTTATTTATTTAGACTCTTGTTAATATGCCAATCTTGAAAGTATCATTTTTAGCACTTCTTGAAAACGGTTTTCGAAAAGTTGCTTTGGAACACCATTACCAAACAACCCTGCAAACAGGGTGCCTAGAGTGTTCTAAAAAACTGCAGCAGCTACATCAGTCTTATCTGGAAATTTACTTCGGTTGGCTGCCAGATCTAAAAAGGTTCGTTTTGAATTTGAAAAAAATTGCAAAACCGTTTTTGCTAAAGATTTCTCTTGAAAAGATTCTTATCCCTTATTTTTAGGTCTTGATTGAATTTGGGATAAATCAAGATTTTATCCTTTTCAAGACTAGACTACTCGGCCAAGATATTTTAAGAAAATCTTCTCTTCTCTCTTAGCCGTTGGAAATCTTTGATGAATCTTCTACGCGACTAAAAATAGAGGATTTTTTCCTATCTTTTGAAATAATAGCCGTTGGATTGTGCGTTTAAATATTAAAATTCTCTCTCCCATTTGATAATCCGGTTTTTACAAAGAAGTAAGAAATTTTTAGAGCTGAATTTCAAAGAGAAAAAAACCGTGAGAAGATTGTGCTTAACTGAGCTTTCAATTTCTTGGCATAATAGGACTTCATTGTACCTTACATCTGCTTAAGTCAGAAGCACCCCAGTAAGGTGTTTTGTACCCTTGTTCTCAGAACAGAAAGTGAGTGAGTGTGTCCTCAGTCGTGTGGACTTTGGACGTGTCCTATCTGGTGAGATTGGACGTGGTGTAACCTGTCTTAGGAAAGAAGGTTACGTGGGTTACAAGTTGTAACAAGGAGTGTTGCTTTTGTAACGTTTTCAGCCCGTTAGTGAAGTGGTTAAATCCTACACGAGGTAGGTCGTGGTTTTTCACACCTCAGTTGGGCTAGAGGTGTTTTCCACGTAAAAATTGTGTGTGCTTTATTTCCGCATTTATTACTTTGAATTTCGCTACTGAATCAATTGAGAACAACCGCTACAAACAAGGCGTAAGGTTGTTTGTGAGTTACAAACAATCTCTGCAATCAAGTGCTACGGTTGTTTGTCAGTTATTAGGCGAAAATCGACCACCACAATTCACCCCCCTCTTGTGGTTGTGTACTCTTGGAATTCAACAAGTGGTATCAGAGCGGGTTCTCTCAAAAGGGCTAACACCTTGAGAGATTCTGAAGATGAGTACACCACAAGAAATCCTTGAAGGGCAATCCATTACTCATCCACCCTATTTCAACGGCCAACATTATAGTTGGTGGAAGAATAGGATGGAGAACTATATTCAGGCAGAAGATTATGAATTATGGATGCTCATCAAGAACGGGCCCCTTGTTCCCACCAAGGTGCTTGAAGATGGTAAGAAGGTTCCCAAGGAACCCATAGAGTTTGATGGTGAAGACTATAAGAAAATGGAAAAGAATGCCAAGGCCAAGAAGCTATTATATTTTGGCCTAGGTCCAGATGAATATACACGTATCTCGGAGTGTGAGTCAGCTCAGGAGATATGGAATGCCCTCCAAGTAGCTCATGAAGGAACAAGTCAAGTCAAACAATCACGTATTGAGCTACTTATGAGGCAATATGAGTTGTTTGATATGGGTGATCGTGAGAACGTGATGGATATGTACACACGCTTCACCCACATAACAAACGAGCTAAAATCCCTGGGAAAATCCTTCACCACAGAAGAGCTGGTGAGGAAGATTCTAAGGATTTTGCCTCGGTCTTGGGAAGCGAAGGTGACAGCCATCCAAGAAGCTAAAGACATGAACAAGATCACCCTCGACGAGTTGATTGGCAATCTTCAAACCTATGAACTCAGAAAGAACTCACAACAAAAAGAGGAGCAGAAGAAGGATCGTGGGCTTGCCTTGAAAGCACAAGAGGATGATGACTCTGACCTTGAGGATGAAGAGATGGCCTTAATGACAAGAAAGTTCAAGAAACTCTTCAAAAAGGTCAAAGAAAACAGCAAAAGAAAAGACTTCAGTAAGTTCAGAAACACCCCCCGAGAACAGTTCACAGGGTGCTTCAAGTGTGGCAAACCGGATCACATTGTGAAGAACTGTTCACTACTTCGAGAAGAGCAAGAGCAAGAACACCCAGGAAACAAGGTAGAAAACAAGCTGCAAGCAGTTCTGGGAGACGATTCTCGAAGGCTATGCTTGCTGCCTGGGGAGATTCCTCTGAGGATGAAGGTGAGTCTGAAACTGATGAAGGTGCTGTAGCTCTCATGGCACAAAGTGACACGGATTCAGATGATGAATCAACAAACAGTCTTACTGATCTCAAGAACAAGGTACGTGGTCTCAATAAAGCAACTCTCGAAGAACTTTTGTATACCTTGATGGATACTTGTGCTGAATTGAAACGAGATGTCCGAGACCTAGAACTAGAAAATGAGATCCTTAAAAATGAAAAACTGGGCTTACATGAAAATATTAATATGCTCAAAGAAAACCTCTTTATAAAAGAAGGAGATTATTCTCGAATGGAGGAAAAACTCTTTGAGGTGGAAGGAATGGTTGAGTCCTTGCTTAGGGTGAACAAGGGTTTGCATACTAATATAGAAAAACTGGAAACCGAGCTTATCACAACCAAGCGCTGGAACAAGTCCTCACAAGCCCTTGATTGGTTAAACACTCACCACAGTCGAAAGAAAAAGGGACTTGGATATAAGCCTAAATGAACAGTTTACCCAATTCATAGAAAGTATGTGAGATTACCTGAAAACATTGTTTGCTTTCATTGTGGTAAAACTGGTCACTATCGATATTCATGTCCTCTGAGAAGGTATGTCATTGAAAAAAAATGAAAGGTATGTGAAACAAATCTGGATTAGAAAAGATGAGCTTTACTTGTCTAAAAGAATGGGACCCAAGTGGATCTGGGTTCCCAAAACTAACCTGTGATTTATTTTGCAGGCTGAGGTGAGAGAGAACAACCCCACAAACAATGCAGCAAACAGGGTAAGGAACATCTTGTCAAATAGATCAGAAAACAACCTTGAAAACAGGCAGCTGTGGTATGTTAATAGTGGGTGTTCGCGGCATATGACTGGAGAAAAATGAAACTTTCTCTCACTTACAGCTTCAACCAGTGGGAGCGTGGCTTTTGGCAACGGTAAGTCTGGGATAATTGTCGGTGTAGGTAGCATTGGTAAAACTCTCTCCCACTCAATTGATAATGTGCACTTAGTTGATGGTTTAAAGCATAATTTACTAAGTGTGTCCCAACTGTGTGACAAGAATAACCTAGTGGTGTTCTCATGAACACATTGCTTGGTTGTCAATGTCAACACAGGAGATGTAGTATTAAGGGGAAAGCGACACAAAAATGTTTACAAAGTATGTATTTCCACTCTTTCCCAAAACAACCTGACTTGTTTGAGTGCTGAGAATGATGACATAATGCTCTGGCAGAAGAGACTAGGTCATGCAAGCCTTACTCTTTTAAACAAACTTGTTTCAAAAGACCTGGTTATTGGACTACCTTCCATCAAATTTAATGATGACAAGGTATGTGAAGCTTGTGCAAAAGGCAAACAAGTCAGATCTTCTTTTAAATCGAAAAAATGTGTAAGCACTACCCGACCTCTAGAATTATTACACATTGATTTGTGTGGTCCCATGAGGATAACTAGTAGAGGTGGGAAAAAGTATGTGCTTGTTGTAGTGGATGATTACTCTCGATTTACTTGGACCTTGTTTTTGGCATCCAAAGATGAAACCTTTGAGAATTTTATTGCCTTTCTCAAAAAGGTTGAAAAGAGAGTAGGACACTCCTTAATTAGCTTGAGATCTGATCATGGAACTGAGTTTGAAAATGTAAGTTTTATCAACTATTGTAATGAACATGGTGTTGATCATAACTTCTCAACTCTAAGAACACTCCAACAAAATGGGGTGGTTGAGCGCAAAAATCGCACCATGGAAGACATGACCAGAACAACGCTTATTGCTAGTGGTCTTCCTAGGTATTTCTGGACAGAAGCATTGAACACCTCATGTTACATTATAAATAGATGCATGATCAGACCAATTTTGAGCAAAACTCCTTATGAGCTTTTCAAGGGCAGAAAACCCAATATTACGCACCTAAGAACATTTGGTTGTAGGTGTTTTGTGCATACTAATGGGAAGGATGCCTTAGGAAAGTTTGACCCCAGGAGTGATAAGGCAATATTTCTTGGCTATTCTTCTCACAGCAAGGCATACAAAATCTTTAACAAAAGGACCTTGTGTGTTGAGGAAAGTGTGCATATGCTTTTTAATGAATCTAACTTGTTGAGTGAGAATGATGCACAGGAAGATGAACTTGAATTAGGTCTTGTTCGAAAAGAAGTTTTGCTCCAAGATAAACGAGGTAAGAACACCATGGAGAAAACACCTCCTGAGGGTGTTTCTCAGAACAGCAGGCAAGGTGAACACCAAACAGGGGGAAACACTATTGAACCCTGTTCGGGACCATGTTCTTCAGGAACAGGCTTACAAACAGGTGCAGAAACAGGCTCAGGAGATGATCGTAAGCTTGATATTACGACTAGAGTAGAGCATGGGTCTGTGGATCCTCTTACTCCACGACCATGGAAGTACCATAGTTCGCACCCCCTTGATCAAATTCTGTCTGATATTAACAGTGGAGTGCAAACTAGGTCTAAGCTTAAGAATTTCTGTGCTTTCTATGCTTTTCTCTCTAATATTGAGCCAAAGAATGTGAATGAAGCTCTTGCAGATTCAGATTGGGTCACGGCAATGCAAGAAGAGCTCCATCAATTTGAAAAAAACAAAGTATGGCACCTTGTACCTAAACCTGTAGAGAGAACAATCATTGGAACCAAGTGGGTGTTCCGAAACAAACTGGATGAGTCAGGAACAGTCACTAGGAACAAGGCACGGCTGGTTGTTCAAGGGTATAATCAAGAAGAAGGGATCGATTATGAAGAAACCTTTGCACCAGTTGCTAGAATTGAGGCTATTCGAATCTTAATAGCCTTTGCAGCTCATATGGAAATCAAACTATATCAAATGGACGTGAAAAGTGCATTCCTCAACGGATACCTTAAAGAAGAGGTGTATGTCAAACAACCCCCTGGTTTTGAAAACAGTGAATTTCCTAACAACTTGACAAAGCTCTTTATGGCCTAAACAAGCTCCTAGAGCTTGGTACGAACGGTTGTCAAGTTTTTTAATTGAAAATGATTTTAGAAGAGGCAAGGTAGACAATACCTTATTTCTAAAATCTAAGGGGGAACATTTATTGATTGTCCAAATATATGTTGATGACATTATATTTGGTGCAACTCATCATGATTTATGCAATGAATTTTCAAATATGATGAGGAGTGAGTTTGAGATGAGCATGATGGGTGAGCTTAACTTTTTCTTAGGCTTACAAATCAAGCAAACTCCAAACGGCACCATGATCCATCAACAAAAGTATATCAAGGAGCTACTTAAGCGTTTTGGGATGGAGTTGGCCAAACCCGTAGACACTCCTATTTCTCCTTCAACCAAGTTGGTTATGGATGATGGGAGTCCCTCAGTTGAGGAGAAACTCTATAGGGGTATGATTGGGTCACTTTATACCTAACCGCTAGTAGACCTGATATTGTTTTTAGTGTTGGTTTATGTGCCCGTTTTCAGTCTAACCCTAAGGAAACTCATCTTAAGGCTGTTAAACGGATACTAAGGTATTTGAAACATACACCCAATTTAGCTTTATAGTATCCTAAAGGTTGCAATTTTGATCTTATTGGATATGCTGATGCTGACTATGCTGGATTCCTAGTTGATAGAAAGAGTACCTCAGGTATGGCTCACTTTCTTGGACCTTGTTTGGTATCTTGGGCTACCAAGAAGCAACATTCAGTTGCCATGTCCACAGCAGAAGCTGAATATGTTGCAGCAGCTTCATGTTGTGCTCAACTGTTGTGGATAAGACAACAGCTTAAGGACTTTTGTGTTGACATTGGATGCATTCCTATTTTTTGTGATAACACAAGTGCAATTAACATTGCCAAAAATCCATGTCAACATAAAAGAACAAAGCATATTGACATTCGACATCATTTCTTGAGAGATAATGTTGAAAAGGGTTTAATCTCTATGAACTTTTGCACAACGGAAAATCAAATTGCTGATATATTCACTAAGGCACTAGCTAGAGATCAATTTGAGAGAAATAGACTGGAACTAGGGTTGGTGAGAACACCCTGAGATACCTGTTTCCAGAACATGAACTGGGTTTGGTAAGATCAACCTTTACACCCTGTTCTCTCCCCCTGTTTGCAAATCTTATTAACAACGGATGTGATTGCATACACTCGAATTGCGTGCATTTTGTCTTTACTTATTCACTTAGTGCAGCATAAGGGGATGTACTGAAGCCGCCTTAATACCATTAAGTCCAATCAAGATCAGACAGCAAAGAACAGGCATAACGAAGAGAACAGGTACACCCCTTGGTTGCTCGATGTGTTTTTCCTTCCCAAGGCACAAGCTTTTAATTCTCACACCCGTTGCAAACCAAGAAATCTTCTAAAGATTTTGGGTGCTCTCTCTCTCTCTCTCTCTTTTTATATGCCCTGTTCTCAGTACTGCAAAACCTGAGAAACCTGCAAAGCCTTAAACCCTAATCTCTCTCCTCTAGCAACAATGGCTCTCAACAACTCCTCTCAATCAAACGACCTCGTTTTTGCGTCCTCAATCCCTGCTCCCCCTCGCCCAATCCTCTACAAGCCTTTCAGATTCCTGAAAAGCTTGTCCCTACATTCAGTGGAAATGGGGATGGTTGATATTCCCTTTGAATGTGGAAGGGAATTGGTGTTTCTTGTAGGGACAATTGCTTGTCCCATTAACGTCGAGTCAGAGGGTGCACTATCGGGGTCTCAAGACCAAATCTTGGAAACCCCTGAAGGGTTTAATTTTGAGCCCTGTTCTTCTGGGTTGTTTCCTGAAACAGCGCCAGAAACAGGGGCTGCCTCTGTCGAAGGTGTGTTTGTGGAGGATCTGGATGTCGATTTCCAAGGGAAGTCGAATGAGACATCAGAGGAGAGTTTAGAGAAGGATTCTCTCCCTGAAGCTGAAACCCCCACTCCGGTCGCTCAAACTGGAGAGAAAAGGAAAAGGGTGAAAATAGTGGCCAGGCGTAGCCGAACGCCACAAACAAGACCACAACCAAGGTCTCAGCCCTCTCAAACTCCCTCTTCTCCACAATCCTCCAAGCCTTCTCGCAAATCTGCGAGACTAGCTTTTCAATCTTCTCCCCGTATCTCCAACCCCTCTGCTCCTGTCATCGAGGAGATTTCCTCCTCTTCTACCGAAGGGTTCTCGAGTTCTGACTCTGAGAACACCTCCTTCAAACGGGGGACACCGGTGTTCTCCGAGTCCTCTGAAGAACAAGCCCCTCCAAAATCAACCATTAAACCTGCTGTGAAGCCCTCTCCTGCAAAAACACCCCTCAAGCAAAAGCCCGGAACAGCTCCCCTACCTGAAGCTACCACCTCTGTTCCTGCACCCAATTGCCCAAAGCAGTTCACTCCCTCTCCTATGTTGGACAAACATGCGCAGTTGCTCAAGCGCAATGTTGTCAGGGGGAAGGTAGTGAATGTAAGCTTTTTCGAGGAACAGGGTCTGGGGGTGTTCCTGAATAAGTTGCGGGCCCAAGGCTGGCTCGATTTGTTTGCAAACACCCAGTTGGGGTGTTCTGTGCCTGAGTTGGCTGAGTTTTACGCCAACTGCAGTGTCACTGAAGGGGTGGTGACTAGTTTTGTGAATGGGCAACGCATTCAGGCTGATGCGCCCACACTTGGAAAAATTTTGGGAGTACCCTCACAAGGCTTTGATGTGTATATGAGGGAAGACAAAACAGCCCTAGAAACAGCCAGGCTCCTAGAGGTGTCCCAACGCCTCAGTCAAAAACAGGGCCTAAGAACACCCCTCTCTGTCAAGAAGGGTGAAATGACCTCTCTGCACCAACTATTGTTTATGTTCCCTATCAAGAACATAATTCCGCGAGGTCAAGAGCGAAACTCAGCTGATGCCCTCGATCAATGCCTGGTGGATTTACTGGATCGGGAGGAACCAATTAACCTCCCTGCAATCATGATTCGCTACATAGGGCGAATTGCGAACACCACCCGGGCCCATGATCTTGGATATGGGTTTCTGCTGACAAGGGTGTTTGAGCACCTTGGGATAGTGCTCACACGGCGAGTGGCGGCCCAAGTCGTTGATGAGATTGGGATTGACACTCTGCTCGGGTGTGGCTATGAGGTTGGCGAAGGGTCAGTCTCCAAACAGGGTCGTCGACCACCTCGACCACCTGTTTCTGGGCAACCTTCCTTCAAACTTGAGGCTGTTTTTGAGGACAATACTCGCCTCAAGGATGCGCTCTCAGCTGTCAAGGCTGCTCTTGCTGCGGAGCAAGCCCTCTCCGCCAAACGCCATGAGGAATTGCTTGCCCTTCTCTCCACTCTTGCCCCCAGCATTCCTCCTCGGCAAACGAGACCACCCCCTGCACCCTGATTCTTTAGGCTGTTCTCTTATTTCCTCCTCTCCTCTTCGTTTTTGGCATTGTACTGTTTTTAATGCAATATCTCTTTCATGATGCTTCTTGCACCTTATGCTCTATATTTCTTTTCTTGCATTCCTACTGTTGTTTATGCTTTTTAATGATGCCAAAAGGGGGAATAAGACCATACGAATAAGACCATATGATCTATGACCTAGCACCTAGAGGATCCCTATCAGCATTAATCGTTGTTAAGCTTTTTAATTTTGTCAATATGGTCACTTGGTTTGTCATCATCAAAAAGGGGGAATTTGTTGAGTATATTTAGTTTTGATGATAACAAATCCAAGTGTAAAACTTGTCCAAGTAATGTTGCTCCAAACACGATCTCCAAACAGGCCTAACTGGTGTTTGTGATCTTTATTGTATTAACTGGTTTGCTACATGTGAGAACAAGTCTTAAAACAGGTTTTACTTGGTGATTCTATATTAAGTCAAGAACACCACCTCGACAGTTGATTGTAAGGCATGTTCCTGAACTCTAGCAATGCAAAGAACAACCCCAGCAAACAAGATGGCCTTGGTGTTCACAGCAGCTCTACAAATCTTGGACAAGATGACTGGTTCAAAATAAGAAGTCTTGGGTATATAGGTTTTATTTATTTAGACTCTTGTTAATATGTCAATCTTGAAAGTATCATTTTTAGCACTTCTTGAAAACGGTTTTCGAAAAAGTTGCTTTGGGACACCATTACCAAACAACCCTGCAAACAGGGTGCCTAGGGTGTTCTCAAAAACTGCAGCAGCTACATCAGTCTTATCTGGAAATTTACTTCAGTTGGCTGCCAGATCTAAAAAGGTTCGTTTTGAATTTGAAAAAAATTGCAAAACCGTTTTTGCTAAAGATTTCTCTTGAAAAGATTCTTATCCCTTATTTTTAGGTCTTGATTGAATTTGGGATAAATCAAGATTTTATCCTTTTCAAGACTAGACTACTCGCCAAGATATTTTAAGAAAATCTTCTCTTCTCTCTTAGCCGTTGGAAATCTTTGATGAATCTTCTACGCGACTAAAAATAGAGGATTTTTTCCTATCTTTTGAAATAATAGCCGTTGGGTTGTGCGTTTAAATATTGAAATTCTCTCTCCCATTTGACAATCCGGTTTTTACAAAGAAGTAAGAGATTTTTAGAGCTGAATTTCAAAGAGAAAAACCGTGAGAAGATTGTGCTTAACTGAGCTTTCAATTTCTTGGCATAATAGGACTTCATTGTACTTTACATCTGCTTAAGTCAGAAGCACCCCAGTAAGGTGTTTTGTACCCCTGTTCTCAGAACAGAAAGTGAGTGAGTGTGTCCTCAGTCGTGTGGACTTTGGACGTGCCCTATCTGGTGAGATTGGACGTGGTGTAACCTGTCTTAGGGAAGAAGATTACGTGGGTTACAAGTTGTAACAAGGAGTGTTGCTTTTGTAACGTTTTCAGCCCGTTAGTGAAGTGGTTAAATCCTACACGAGGTAGGTCGTGGTTTTTCACACCTCAGTTGGGCTAGAGGTGTTTTCCACGTAAAAATTTGTGTGTGCTTTATTTCCGCATTTATTACTTTGAATTTCGCTACTGAATCAATTGAGAACAACCGCTACAAACAAGGCGTAAGGTTGTTTGTGATTTACAAACAATCTCTGCAATCAAGTGCTACGGTTGTTTGTCAGTTATTGGGCGAAAATCGACCACCACAATTCACCCCCCTCTTGTGGTTGTGTACTCTTGGAATTCAACATTTATATCCCAAGGGAAACTGAGAAAAGGTACATAAAGGTCATATACCGTACCTTTTTGGCCTGCTGGGCAACAAGAAGTCATCTCTCTTCCTCCCGCTTACGCTCGGCAGTGGCCTTCACTTGTTCAGGAGTGGCATCCCCGGTCTCGAAGACCGTCAGCTGAGCCCTTGCTTGATCTGCATAAAACAAACAGGAAGTCAGGTCAGCACTAAACGTAAAACAAGCTAGTATTGGGACGACTAAGTGCACTTGGTGAAGTTCTTAAGGATCAAAAGGTTGGCTACGGCGAGAAAGAAGTCGTTAGTAAAAAACTTAAGCTTAGGGAGCCAGTTTAACGGCTCTCGATCACTAGATTTGCTCCTTCTCTTCTCGGGCCCCTTCATCGACTCCATCGCTTAAGTCATGAACCTAGAGATGGGCCGAGGCCTATCATCCTCATGTATATAGAACATGAAATAATGGGAAGTTCGTCCTTCCTCAGCCGTGGGTTCCCCGAAGGGTTGCCAAACAGGCTTTCCCTCATTCCAATCAGGGATGTCGGCCCAACCGGATTCCTGGCGTAGGAAGAGGAAGTCGTACTTCCAGTACTTTAGTTTTGACTTCTTTTCAATGGCCATCATGAGGCCCGCCCTATTGTTGAAACAGAACCACCCAAATCTTCGGTCTCCTCAGCGGCCCTCCGGATCGTGTGAACCAGGCCGAATGCCCGAGCCGAGCAAGTTAGGCCGCGCAGTTCACAAGTTGCTATAAAGGAACAAATGTTGTGCCAAGGCGTGGGCACAATCTACGTGGGCGCCAGTTCATACTTGTTGAGAATCTCTCTAATCACAGGATGCAAGGGAAAATGGAGACCGTAGTTGAGGGCTGCCCGATATACTGCTATACACCTGGCAGGCGGCACATTCACGGTGGCATCTGGCTCGGGAATCACGAAGGAATACCCGATGGGTAAGAGGTATTGCTTCTCGAGGGCCGACCTCTTTAGCTTGGTGACGGCCTTAAGGTCAGAGAAGTCACTCCCCTTACCGTCCGGGTGGGTTGGAGCCCTATGGAATTCTGACCCTTCGGCCATGATCTCGGTGACTGGAGGCATGCGTCCTTTCCGTTTAGGCACCGAACTGCCCGGCCCCAACGATGATTTAGGGGAGGAGCTTATCGAAGCCCCCTCAGAGAACGAGCCCCTCGAAGAGTGCCCAGAGGCAGAGCTGGGTGAGCCCGACCAAGAGGAAGTGCTAGAACTAGAGGAGGCCACCTCAGCATTCGGGATGGAATAAGGAGGAACTGAACAAGGATTACCTGATGTGCCCTCAGCTAGCAGATCATCTGGTGATTGGATACGTGGAGTAGACTTCATCTTCGCCATCCTGAAAACCTAGAAGTCGGGCACACAGTTAGCTATGGTGATCTCCCAAGGGTACGTCACCTCCACCTCAGGCCTAAGAATGCAAGGGTGGAGGAATACTCACAGCTGGACCACGAGAGAGTGCCCGGCTCAAAAAGGGGAACGGCATAGGGAATTGTTTTCGGCTCCCTATACTTATTCTTTCGAGGGACTCCAGCCACCACCCGGCCATCAATTAAGGCCGGAAGGTTGGAGAATTGCGGGTGCCGACCCTCCAGTTGGGGGCCAACTTGTCCCTCAGGGACGTCCCTACTGGACGAGCAAGATGACGGCATAATATACAACAAATAGTGGTTCGAGAGGACATGAACGCATACCTGTGAACGATGAAGATTCAAAGACCTGGTTGAATATAGGGAAGAGCCTTCAAGCAAACCTTTGAAGATGTAAGGAAAAAGCTTGGGGCACTATAGCGAATTTGAAGGGAGAGCGGGGAATAGGAAGCAGAGCCTCTCTAAAAACTCGTTTCTCTCTCTCGAAGATGAAAATGTGTGGAACACAAATGACTCCCCCCGATGAATATTCACCATTATATAGAGCGAAGAGGCGGGGCCCATACCCCAACGCACCTCAACAGACACGCCTCCTCCCAACCGATGCCATGTGGCGCTCCATCGCAGCTACGTCATTTACGATGATTGAGGGGAAGGTACCTCTAGACATGTACCAATAAACACGACCTCAGGGCCGGTCGCCACACTCCTAGCCCTATTGGGGGCTAAGGGTCCTCGAGCACGGCCTCCGGGCCGGTCGCTACACTCCTAGCTCTACTGGGGGCTAAGGGTCCTCAAGCATGGCCTCATGGCCGGTCGCTACACTCTTAGCCTCATTGGGGGCTAAGGGCCCTCAAGCACGGCC
>JAKOGI010003908.1:2500-38726 GCA_029747015.1 Carnegiea gigantea
TACTTGAAAAAAGGAATTTAAATTTTAAAATGAAAACAAAAGGATTTTAGGTTTCATTTGTTCAGATCCTTTGACTTTCTACTTTGACTTCTCTCCTCTTGTCAGCCCCCTCCTTACTATTCCTCTCCAAATCTCATAGGCTCTCAAACCCCTTCCTCTCACACTCCCTCCCTAATGCTTGCAGTTGTGGTTTTAATATATTAATTATTATAGTTCATAAGTTACACATTAAAATGTTTATAGTAATTATGATACTTTTCATTAGAACGCTATATTGTCGTCTTTCATTCGGTTGGATGTTTAGTGTTGAATTTTATGATAAAATTAAAACTTAGTGGAAAATTTTTATTTTACCCACTGGATAAGAGTAAGGATAAGGGTTAGAGTCGAGAAAACCCAACCTGCTCCCTCTCAACCCACAATTGGATTAGGTCTATTAGAATCTAATGTTGAGATAGCTAGGCAGCGAGCCAACAACCATGCTTAGCATTCCATTCCCCTATAAATTTTGTTTTAATCCTGGATCTATAGACCTAGTTTTCATATGTGATAATTTATTTTAATTTTCTAAAATCCACCCTCTATTTGTCTTGATCCAATTGTATAGACTCGGGTCTATAATATAAGTGTTGCCCTTCCCCCTCTCCAAAATGTGCCATGTGATTGAGTCTACGGTGTTGCCGTTCCTCTGCCGAATGCACCAGCACACTTTTTTGTTTGGGGGGGGGGGGGAATCCATCATGTTAATTAATTTCAACTGTGCTAATCACTTCCGAATCCTACGTATCTAACCAAACTTTCTGGTTCCGTCCCTCGCCACTAACATCAAACATTCATGGAATGGAACTGAACAGATGGGAAGTTAAGTAGACAAGGGAACCGTTGATGAACCAGGGCAATAATCATTGGCTGCACAACAGGGTAACAAATGCAAGAGAGAGGAACAACTCACAAGGCGAAGGAGCAAGTACAAGAGGAACTGGGGTTAGATTTGCCTAAGTTGATGTTGATATTGAGACTGACATGCACCAAAGGGCCTATCCCAACTCCCAAATCACGATCAACCCCACACTTAATTGAGCCCACAACCTCCTCTTAAATTCACTAGAGTTCTCTAAGATGTGAATCCCAAGCAACTAATTTGGGCCCTCAACAGAAGAGTTGTAAACATTTCAAAATCGCTATTTAATAAAGAAAACATGCTAACTCATCGCTATATATATCATTAATATATGATCTATATCTATCTAGAAGTAGAAAATGTAACTGAAAATATATACCATCAGACCCCCCCCCTCCCCAAAAAAAAGGAGCTGCATTTGCAGGTATTTGTGTCGTGTGTAATTGGTGTTGGTCATTCAAATTTGAGTTCAGTTCAAATTTTGGGCCATTTAGCCCTATAAATTGAGCATTGCTTTGCCATTTTTAGTAGGCCTCCATTGAATTACCACCCATATTATGTTGTAGAGCTTTTGGAAACGCCAACTACTAACTAATCTGATTGGCAAAATTCTTAAAAATTACACCAAAAGTTAAATCTCAAACTCAACTTCATCCCTCTGCAGTCCGCACCAGACAGAGAACCACTTCATTTTCCTGGATAAGAAACTAGCCATGTCAAGTCCTCGCAGGCTTATGCCAAACCTCGATTTATGTCCTAACTGCATCGACCTTTGAGGGTTCGGGCTAGAAAAAGTGCGCAATTGTGTATCAAGCAGCTAACCTGGCTCTAATTGCAAAGGCATTCCTATAAAACCATAATACGGCAACATCAACCGATCTTGAGTAAAAACAGAGGTTGAAACAATGCAAAAATTTCGCGATAAGGATAGGATAACTTACAAGAGGAGGGCGTCAATGAAGTGACAATGTTAAATTAGAATCAAGTCCGCGACCAACAACCCCCAAAACCCCCAGTTCCCACCTCATCCCTTCAAAAAATAAGAAAGAAAATTGATAACAATAGTGATCCAAAATGCGTGAGTCCGGTGTATGTATCAATATTTTGAAAGCACAAAATTTTTTTTTAAAAAAAAAAAAACTTTAAAGTTCCGCTTCAAGCACACTTAACAGGCACAAATCCGACGATAGATGCTTGACGTCCCAGCAGTGTTGGATGAGCAATACCAAACTGATTCTCATTCTTCAGCAGCACTGGCAGCACTGAGATCCACATTCAAGTCCAAAACCTACAGAACCAGCGAATAAGATACAGGTCATCTGATTGAACACCATACCAGCAAGCAAACACTTCCAGTAAATACGGGGACATTTGTGAAATGAAGCAGAAAATTAGCGTTCTTTTACGAGAGACTCATGAATGTTTCCTACAAGCTCTGATATACGTCTCGAGGTAATAATTGAGATTTCTTTTCTACTACGAAGGGGAGATGGTCAAAGGATGACTTGAGTGACCAATGCACGGGTTAAGGTAGGAATGGGCCAAGTGGCAGGGGCACGCGAGAAGGGCATCCAGGTTGGACTGCAATGTCCTCAGACTTGAACCTTTGCTGATACTGTTGCTCCAACAGAACTCAAACAGGCCACACTTTTCAATCCAACAAATTCATCATCGATCTCTAGACATGGAAATATGAGTGGGCAACTCCAAAAATTTGGGGATAGAAGTCAACCCCACAGCATCCATATTCTAACTTCATTCATGCGCTAATTTTATGTGGTAAATGCATCGCCATCTGACACTGTCAGTCTGTCACAATGTCTACCCTTTCATGTCCAATACAACTATAAAGAGACAATGACTGGTATTTCAAAATATTAGACTACTTATCCTTTCATTTATGCAAACTTCAAAATAATCTTTCACCTAAAACATAGGTAAACTATCTTCTTCTTCCTTTTTTTTTCTTTTTTTTTTTGGGCAGGGTAAGAATCCTCTTACAAGGGGGCAAGGGTTAAGAAAGCCCTTGCAAGTGGTGGGGTTAGAACCCCTAACCTTCCACTATGAAGGTGAGTACTCTAGTACTTATCCAAGGATGTCATCCAAATTAATGTCATCCTAATAAAACTAGAAATAACCTCATAAACACCAGAGCACTCCCAAATAGCAGTCAGTATTAAGATAGCTTTTCTGAAAAATTAGAATGCTAGTGAATAGTGTGATGTAGCAACACATCCACTTTAAGAACATGGCTTATTGATTTAGATACTACAGAAATACTCAAATCATGGAGAGGAAGCGGAGAGCAGATATTCAATGTCAGGGGTGAACTAAAGCTTCGTATCAAGCTGGCAGGGGGGGAAATTATTGTGAGCTTCCATGGGATATTAGCGGCAAAACCAAAAAGAGTACAGCATAGAATCCTAGAAAAAGAACTACAGAACTTCTAGCACCAACTAGTTAAAACGGCGGACAAAGCCAGCAGGTGCAAGGGCACAAAAATCATGAAACTAATTATGCCATACCAGATGCCAGTCAAATGATCAAAACAAGCCACTTAACAGCTGAGACAATAGAGAAGGAAAAGAGCACACGAGCATCCAGTTCTACCTTTCCAGTTATCTTCGTGTACATGTTGAGTACATCTGTAACAGTTGATTCAAAGTGCGTCGTGGCGTCGTAACTCTGCACAAATGAAGAGATAAGCTACTAATAGTTCTATGAAAAAATGAGCAAGAAACTCACAAAAATCAATAGAATGGGAAATGCTCAAACCACTGATATAAAACAATTATCCTTAGCAGGGTCATTGACAGGCTCATATCTGTCATAAATGTCATAAAACAGCTCTTCTACCGCTCCAAGCAGATCGACTCCAGGCTTTAATTCAGTTTCAGGGTTATCAGTCTCTGCCTCCGTGGAAACAAATGCAATGTATTTGCCCTTTGGTGCCACATTGTGAGTGTACGAGCAACAGAAGACATACCTGCCAGAATGTACAAAACAGATATATTCATGTTATTATCAAAACATTTCCCATAAAAAAACCATCAATTCATATAGCAATGAGATTAATTTAAGAAGAATGATGATAAGTCCATAGAATAACAGAGAGATGTCTACCTATCCTTCTTTTCTTTTCCACTTATAGCACAATATACCCAAGGGGATCAATCAAGTATGGGACTTACATGTCTGATTTACGACCCAATTGTTTCTGTGGCAGGATAATCTGGACTGAGTGTGAATCATCAGTATGTGGGATTGGGTGGTTCATAATTGCAATAGCCCTTGCAACCCTTCCCACCTTTTTTACCTGTCCAGATATTGGAATGTAAGATCCACAGCCATGACAGCATAAACATAAAAAATAAAAGTTATCATTACTTCATCAGACGTCTCCTTCAAGTTCAAAATCAGACCAAAAAAAACAAAAAAACTGCTGGCTCCCTCATCACATTGCCAAAACAAGAAATAAGAAGAGTACACACAAATAAAGACAAAACGGAACACATAACATTAAATTTTACCATTCATAGAAGTTAAATTTTAACACCAACTACATGGCACAAAATCATTCCATTGTTCATTTATCAAGCCATGTTAACGATGCCAAAGGTAATTAAGCCACCTAACAGAAAGTTATAAGCAAAGCATGTTAAAGAAGACTGGCAAAAGAAAGGGAGTCCCATTTTCTAGCTTTTGCCACTCTCTGTTACGCTGCACATATAGTTTTCTAGCAGCTTTTTGACATCTGTATCCTCCCCCCCCCCCCTTTTTTACTGTCGTGTCATGCTCTTCTTAAATTGGCTGTCATCCTTTTTTTCGTTGCCTAGCTCACCTTTAGCTCATTTCTTCTCAATTCTTTGAAAACTAGTATTCAGACATTTGCGAACTGCGTTTTTTAAAAAACTGTTTTTGGTGGGTTTTCAAAACAACCCCTCTCCTCGTCAAAAGATTGGGTTGTGTACATTTGGGTCTCGCAAACACCATTTTTGCATGACCATCAGCTGCTTAATTACTGTCTCCACTAACACAGTTCCCACAAATCCTAAAGGGTCTTCAAACCAATGCATTTAATAAAAAAAACATAAAAGAAATGCAAGGAGCTGGTTGACATCAAATCAATGGTAAGACATTTCATCACCAAAATTATGAGGCAAGATATGTAATGCGTGGTCCGAGATTTACACCTTATTAGGAAGATAAGAGGGATCACAGACAACTTTCTTGCACTTGGCAGTTTCTCCTTCAGATGTTACGCCTACAACTTTGCCACCCTCATCGAATTCTACCTGACAATTTACCAAGATTATGAAGTCCCAGTATCTCAAAAAATTATGTCCGAGAACAACAATGCAAGAAAAAGAGAATTCATAAAAGCAAAAGCAAAAGCAAAAGCATAAGTACCTTGCAATCAGGCTTATTCAACATGTATGTTCCACCATATACAGCACTCAGCCGTGCAAAAGCCTGAATAAAAGATGTATGTTAATCTAAATAAAAAATGATACATCCAATTGCTGAAATGTCAAAAGAGAGAAGCATGAGTTGGACATAATTAAACAATCAAACAGGAAAACAAATTGACAGAATACGGGTGATATATACAATCAAAAGAGTAGATCGAAAATTAGTAAATAGAACCTGAGGAAGTTCTCCTAATCCATACAATGGATATATGTATGGTGATCCTCCTTGAAATCGTATCAAAGATTCTGCATATAACTGAATACACAAGGAAAAAAAACGGAAATACTTATGAAACTTCACCGTAAGATTATATCAATGAGATATTAAGTATCCTACGTACAAATACGGGACAGCTGAATTCGTCACCTTCATCCTCTTCACAGTGTCTAAAGCTGGTTCATTCAGATAGCGATCATCTCTATGAAGTGCCAATGCATGCCCAATGAAGTCCATAGTGTTGTCATCAAGGCCATATTTCCTGCAAAACAATGTGGCACCAAACAAACAGGTGGAAAATGCATGATAAGCAAGCAAATGCCAAGTGCTGGCAACAGAAATTTGGCCTACTCCCCCCCCCCCCCAAAACCCCCAATACTAGCCCCAACTAAGGATTTAAAATGCGGTTTCGATCGCGATTGCAGTTTTGATCGCGATATGGAAAATAGCTCTAATGCGGAAATCATGTTCCATATCGAAACAAAAACACGGTTTGGCCAACTCAAGAACCTTTCCGATGCTGCTGTTTTGTCGTACATTGGTCACATTTTCAATCCATGGCCCAACACACATGGAGGAAAAGGGAAAGGGAGAGGGGGAGGGAGATAGAGGCACAGAGTGGGTTAAGTGAGAATATTCAACCTTGTCCGTTCAACTACAGCATAAAAACATAAGCAGACACCTGATAAGATATCTGTTTGATAATTATTTTGTCTTTGTGACTAGGTAACACAATGAAGCTTACTAAATAGAGGAACATGTAATCATGCCCCAGCATCCATGGCTCTACCTGGATCTATCATGAAGTTTGCAAGAAAAGGAACACCAAAAGGGTTGTGCAATGAAGCAAAAGCTTTCCTGTTTGGAGCATATGAAGAAGTAAAGGGCACATGACTTATGTCAAATATGAAAAAAAGATACCACAGTAGTTAAGATGAGGAGCCTACGAAATAAGTTCTTTAGTAGTCACTTTAGCCAAATCCATGCCCTCGTGTGTTTTTGGATCATTCTCATTATAATCTTGTACATAAATAAAGAACTTCCGAGCACGGCGTTTTTCAAACAGTCCCATCAGAGGAGATTTCAGGGCCTCCATATCAGTAGCAGGCACTTTGTGAATCTGTCACATGGATTAGCACACACGAATGATAATTGTAAGGCATCCTTATTCAAGCAAACTAAGAACACGCTAGTGATAGCACATTGTACCTTTCCTTTGTTAAACACATAGCTACCATCAACAGCTTTAAAGTAGAGATATTTTGTGACATCTGTGTGAATGAGGACACGGACAAGTGCACCATTTGCCATTATGAACTGACGTTTGGGAGAAAAACGAGATTAAGGACGGAGAAACGAGGTAACATACCGACCACTAGAAAGATAGCAGGCAATAAATATTTTAAAAAAAAAAAAAAAAAACCTTTGGCATCATATCGACATTGTATTCTCTGCTGGCACCCAGATGTGCTGGAGGCTGGTCATTTCCCCTAAACTTCTTCCACAGCTACAATCACGCATAATTGCTCAAGAATTAGGGTAAAAACATTAACATAAACTCATTGGAAAGGCCTGCATGAAGCAGTATGATCATTAATCAGATACCTGATTGAGATACAATGAAGTTGATTCTCCCCCATAATAATCATTTCTATCCATGTGTAGAACCTGAATTTTGAATGTGGTTTCATCAGAAACTAAACCATGCAGTATAAATAAAAGAAAGACAGAAACTATGTGATCAAATGTCAAGTCGTACCGGCACTCCAGCAGATGACTTATCAATTGAAGGAAACACAAAAGATAGTCTTTAGTTCAAAAAGGACTCATTTAGTTAGCAAGTTAATCGTGCTGATTGAATGACTAGCATTCTATTCACAATGAAACACAGCAAGCACGACCGATATTCTTTTCTGACCTAAATCTCTCTGCCAAATTACAGCAAAAGCATGCACATACTCATAACTATTTGTACAAAATGACATATTTCACAATAAAAGCTCGTCTGCCACGCCAACATCCACTTACATCTATGGTCCATGTTAACGTGAAAATGAAAAGGCAAATACAATTGGCCACTGAATCTAGTGAAGAATAGCTTTATCTCCTCTTAGGCTTGAGAAGAACATAAACAACATGCCCACATCAACAAATGTCTCTTAATGAGCACAACATTGTTCGATAAAAATCGGATGAAATTGACACATTTAGACCATAAAATTATGAAAGCCGTCTCTTCCACATTGCCAAAAGGACTGCCACGTTGTTCTATATTTTCCACAAAAAAGTTAGTCAGACTCACTAAATTGCAGCAATCACCCCCACAATCCTTTGTCATTCTCATTCCAAAAAAAAAAAGAGGAAGAAATCCAACCGGATCAGTTTTAACACATTTTCAAGAAATCACGTCATCAAAATAACAAAAATTACAATGCATAATAAAAAGTACAAATAACAGTCCGCTGAATCCATCAATGAAACAGACAAATACAAAGAAACCCATTTCGAATAACAACCAAATCATTCAAGTATCAGCATGGATCATTAGATTTCTTAATACTGTCACTGCATCAAAATGACAATCAAAGCAAAATTGAATATAACAACGCAGAAACAGCTGATGGGCAACCCCCCCCCCCCCCCAAAAAAGGGAACGAAGAAGACCTTGAGGCGATCGACGGAGAGAAGACCACTGAGAATGCATTCTTTGAGACCAGTGCCGAGGACTATGACATCATACTCTTCATCCATGGCCACACAGAAGTAAAAACAGATCGATCAAATTAAGAGGGTAATCACGGACAATGTCGGAGAATGAATGAAGAAGAAGATTGGCCGAGAGAATGATCAATGAGTAGAGAAGATGCTTTGATAAATGATTAAGGAAGATGAGAGAGGTTTAGGAATTAGGATCTAATTTAACTGATTGTTGAATGTTGATTACTTGTTATGCATGTTAATAATAACAAGAAGCGTGACAATACGAGGAGGATCAAACCTTCCCATGTTCCTTTATTATAGTATTTAATATTACTATTTTGTTTAAAATATTAATTTTAAAATGAAATGGCCTTATCAGATTTAGGAGCAAATGAGCCTAACCTTTCAAATAGACCTAGTAAATGGGACATTCAGTTCGAGTATGAATCAGGTTAAGTTTAGATCGGTTCAGTTTGGATCGAGTAAACTTCGGTTCGGTTTGAGTTGACTTTGGGTCGATCGATTTTTGATCCAATATACTTGTCACGCAAAAATAAGCAACTTTGTAGAAAATTTCAGGTCGAGTATGGTTCGATTCGGATCAATTCAGATTACTAGTATACTTTCGGGTGAGTTATTTCAGATGTCGAGCTGGATATAGATACGGATCGTTCAGTTCGGATTTTAGATCTCTACTCGGTTTGTTAGGTCTACTTTCAAATACTAAGTCTACGAGTCATGACACATGCGAGATATATGTGCTGGCAAGTTATAACCAAGGACAAAGGCCCTGTTTGACAAGCAGTTATTAGTTGCTAGTTGTTTATATTAATTATGAGTTGTTAATTATTTAGATTGACTATTTAAATTAGTTGTTTTTAGAAAAAATATTTCATAAAATTAGCTGTTTTTAAAAAATATATTCAGTAAAATTTCATTTATGTCATTATCTCTAAATTAATATTCAATTGAACATGATTCTTCAATTATTAATCACTTAATTTTCTTTTAAAGAAGAATTAAATTTATCACATACATACACATTAACTTCATACCAACACAGGTTAGTTCAAGTGATTTGACACTTGTTCCCCTTAAGTGAGGTCTCGGATTTGAATTTTATAAATGAAGAAAATCTGTGATGGGAAAGCTCTATCCCTTATTAGGCCAATAATAACTCAACTTCATCGAAATGAAGGATTCAAGACAAAAAAAAGTACAAATTAACTTCATCTATAAAACGTTATTTTCTTACTAATTCTATATAATTTGTATTGATTATTTATGTTGTTATCTTTTCAATTTTGCATATATCATGTGATATCTACGTTTTATAACTTTACTTTGTTATTTAATAAATCTTAATTATAAATTGAAATTTATATGAGTTTTAAATTACTTGACCTTCATTAGATTCAATTATCAAAGTACCTAATACTAATTAGGATATTATTTTAAAGGGAGAACTAGCCCCATATTGGAACTCAAGTAAACAAGAATATCAACGGTTAAATGAGTCATTAAATGAGTCATTCAATTCAACACACTCCAAAGCAAAAGTAGATAATTTACATTGGTTACTGACAAATCTATATTCATATCAACGAATATTCCCTTTTCAAAATGCATTTTTTTATAATAAAAAATAATGATTAAGTCATTTTTCTTCTCAGATATCGCCCCAAACAGAGACAAATAACCCAATGCAACAAAAAATCAGCACAATGAAGTTTCTGGAATCATGATCAAAAGCATTGCTTGCTTTCGATTGTATGATTGCAATTTTAACAAGACAAATTAGCCATTTAAATTCTAATGAACATGATGGAATGAAGAAAGAAGATGATAAAACAAGGGAATGGTAGAGAGGACAAGATTTGAAATTGAGCATAAAGTAGCAGCAAGAGGGTCCATTCATGGCAAGAGCGTCCTTTTTTTAAGGGCAAATTACCAAATTTCATAAAAACCTCTTTGCATGGCTTGCTCTTGATTGTGTGATTGCAATTTTACCAAGACAAGTCAGCCATTTAAATTCTAATGAATATGATAGACTGGAGAAAGAAGACGATAAAACGAGGGAATGGTAGAGAGGACAAGATCTAAGATTGAGCATAAAGTAGAAGCAAGAGGATCCATTCATGGCAAGCGTGCAATTTCTTTAAACTAATGGGCAAATTACCAAATTTCATAAAAAGCTCTTTGCAAAATGCTAATGAAAAGAGCTATTTAAAAAAGAACTATTTGGAACAAAACAACTTTTTGAAATAACTGTTTACCAAACATGCATTTATCTATTTTGAGTCTTTTAACTGATCAAAACAGCTACCCCCCCCCCCCAAACAGCTCTTTGTTACCAAAATAACTTATGCAACCAAACATCCCCAAAGGCAATGTGGGTACAGTAGGATCACTCGACACCCCTTTCTTAAAAAATATGGGGGTGTTAGTAACAACTTCTTTTTGTGGGGGAGGGGGAAGAGTTGTTTGAGGGTGACATAGCTACTTTTGCCAAGTCAAACAGCAAAATAGGTGTTTGATAAATAGTTGTTTGAAAATTGTTATTTGACTCCAAACAACTTTTTTTGAAAACGTTATTTCTATTAGCCTTTTCAAAAGAGTTTTTTGTAGAAATGACACACTTGCCTAAGAGTTTTAAAAATTACGCTACATGCCATTAAATTATATTTATATAAGATTGTTTCTATGATTCTAGTTAGATCTCAAGGATTAACAAGAGTAGACGTTTTTCCTTTATTTTTTGGTTAAAAAAAAATCATTGAAGTTGTATTGTCTCTTTTGTTGTTTGCATTTTTTTAGCCAAGTAATGTACTTTTTGGTGTAGATTTTTCAATTTTATCAGTATATTATATCACTCTAATTTGGTTCTCTCACATCACACAGTTATGAATGTTTGATATTTATAATTTAGATTATTCAATCCTCCCTCTGATTACATAGACAATCAGCATTGGATTGATGTAAAATAGTAACATTTGATACTATGTTTTATACGAATTGAACCTCATGAAGATAAAGTCATTATTAATTTTTGTATAAATTTCAATTTCAATTTGTAACCCAAAAAAATCTAATAAATAACAAATAACGTTATAAATCATTGACTTCATTTATATAAGTACAAACTAAAAAGAAATAAGAGAAATGATGGACACAAATTATGTAGAATTAGTAAGAAAGTAAAGTCATCTCAATGAATTTTTTTTGTGCGGTCATAAATGAAGTCAATTTATATATATGACACAAATTTAATTTCTTCTTAAAAAGAAAATAATATGACCAATAAGTAAAAAAATACGTTTTGTTAAAAAGTAATTTAAAGATAAGGATATAAAATAGAATTTTGTCAAACATCTTTCTTAGAAACAAGTGACTTTCTAACTCAAACAACTAATGTAAACAGCTAACAGTTAACAGTTAATAGAAACAGCCAGTAGCTATTTGCCAAATAGGCCTATATGGCAAGAATTAAAAAAAAAAATAGAAGTTTTCTATAAATAAAAAAATTTGGCAAATAATAACATTGAAATGTGCGTAGTTGAGTGGCTAACGTGTGTGCGTTATGCCTTATTGTGAGGTTGCAAGTTCATCCTTTACACATTTTCATGCTTCATTTTTTTAACTTTCTCTATTTTTGCAACTCATGCACAAACCATCAGGCCTTTGCAACACATTTTTCATTGTGTACTATTATTTCTGAATTCTGACACTACTCTCCGAAATTTCTAACTTCACCACTGGTTATAACGCATGAGTAAGTAGAAGGACTAGTAAGTACAAATGACAACGAATTGAATTGGGATTGAATGTTTAGACATCCAATTCTAATCTAATTAATAGAGGAATTTGAAGATCTGATCCAAATCTAACTCCGTTGAATCGAATTTTAAATCAGATTCGAATT
Organism: Carnegiea gigantea; assembly: GCA_029747015.1. Classification (NCBI taxonomy): domain Eukaryota; kingdom Viridiplantae; phylum Streptophyta; class Magnoliopsida; order Caryophyllales; family Cactaceae; genus Carnegiea; species Carnegiea gigantea. The sequence goes on from JAKOGI010003908.1 coordinate 14,713, forward strand.
GGATTTGGATCGGATTAAATCCATATTACACATTTTCATTCAACATTTGGACAATTTTTGTCTTTCCACCTTGTTTTTGTTCACTTGTGACTGCAACAACCTTTCCAAATTCAAATGCTTTTTCATGTCGAACATTTCAATATATTAAGGTAAAAATTTGTTAAGGAAAAAGAACGCAAAGTCACTTTTGGACGGAAAGTGATAGACAGTAGTAACACAGCGAGAAAGAAAAGGAAGAAAATACAACTTTGACTGATATAGAGAGGAGATCAAGAGAGAGATTAGGAAGGGAGAGGAAATTAGTTAACAGAAAAAAGGATATTGCACATAGAGTGCAGACTTTATACAGATTTTTTTGAGGGTTAGAATATTAGAAATTTTCTAACTTTAAAAAATGTGAAATTAAAAAAAAAGTTATCGAATCAGATGTTAATCAAATCAGATGAACCTTCCACCATATCTGATCGAATCAGAGTCATATTTGGATTATTTGTAGTTTGTTTGCTTCAAATCAGATTTTTTTTTTCAAATTTCAATTAGATAATTTTGCATCGGATCAGATCGGATGTGCATCGGGTTCGAACTAAACTATCATTCCTACTAGTAAGGGACGCTAGTGAACTGCTAATTAAATTTAGGATCGTCTTCTTGTTAAAGACGTTATGAGTAATATATATGTATTTAGGTTCTTCCCATGATAGCAAAAATGTTTTTTTAATAACATTTCGTTATCGTGGAAGCAACCTACTGTGTATTTGCTCACTTTGTGCTATCCATTTATGTTTTTCATTAGGGCGAAAAAAGAATATGTGATTATTTTAAAAAGCACAGTAATGATAATAAATAGAAAAAAAAAATATATAATGAAAGTATAATCTCTTGTTCAATACAATTTTCTATATAATAAAACTATTGGATTCTCCTTTTCGCAAAGTATAACAATACAAGGCATACTAATTGTCCAAAAGGCGGTTATAAAAAAGCTTTAATTATTGTGATGATCTGATATTGATGTCATGCATGTATAAAAGATTTACGATAAGGAAATAAATATATTTAGATCTTGTTTGTGATATTTGTGATATATTTTGTATTATCTCTTTCCTTAAATCTAGTAACTTGAGGGCCAAGCTAGGGCACCCTTGACATGTATATGTGTAATTCCATATGTCGTACGAAAGTTCAAGGAAATATACACGGTTGTTTTACTCCACCCCAAAATTTCCTTCATCAAAGTTTTTCATGGTATTAGAGCCTAGCAGATCAATCATAAATGTTGGTTGATCTTAGTCATGGGCAACAGTGGAAGGAAGAGGTTTATAGTGGAACCTCATTCACCTTACTACCTCCACCCATCGGAAGGACCCAGTGTTATGATCACCACAGTGGTCTTTGATGGGAAGAATTATGATTTACGGGAGAGGCCTATAAGAACAACCTTGAAAGCAAAAAATAAATAGGGTTTTATAGATAGAACTCTAACAAGATCCAAAGACAACGGCAAAGATGAGTTTTTAGAGTGTCATGTGTGGGACATGGCAAACTCAATGCTATGCTCATGGCTCCTTAACATCATCGACCCAAAACTCAGGATAAACATAGCTTATTCGAACACGGCAAAAATTATGTGGGATGACTTAAGGAAGTGATACGCTATGGCTACTACTCCAAAAATTCATCAACTGAAAGCGAATATTGCTAATTGTGGCAAGGGCCCCTCGGTTCCAAGCACACTTACTGCTACAATATTGGGGGGAATGTGTCCTCATAGCAGCTTACCTGATAAATAGGACCCCAACTAAGCTACGAAAAGGGAAATAACCTTATGAGATTCTCTTTGAATGCAAGCCTTCATATAGTGAATTCTGAGTCTCTGGTAGCTAATGTTTTGCTTGAAATAACCCAAAGTTGAAAGACACATTTGCATCGAGACGTAGACGATATGTTCTTCTTGGGTACCCATGTGGTAAGAAGGGATGTAGGGTGAGAGGCACGAAATTTTTGTGAATAGAGATATCGTTTTCTATGAGGATCATTTTCCAATTGCCACAGAAGAAACAAGCAATGAAAATTCAGCAGGTCCAGGTTACTACCGGCAGTCACCTATGCCCATTAATGATATTTTTGGGCCTTATAGTGACTCCCTCAATTCAGGCCAGCAGCCTGGGACAGAAGAAGATAGGGGGAGAAGTAAGTCGTTGGTTCCAACTGAAACACAGCAATGTGGCCCACTACAGCACCCTGGACTGCTAGACGCAAGGGAGAGCAACGAATTGGGCCTAACAGCCACTTCCAAAAACAGTCAACCACATGGACATGAGGATGTACCTAACCCATCAAGAAAGCCCGACGCCCAATTATCACGTCTGATTCGAGCCCACAGACTATAAGAACAATACAAGCCTGAAAAACGCCAGCCCATCTTAATGACCATGTTTGCTACACTACTTGCGTCAAAGACCCGCTTTCACTTGCACATTGGCTTCAAGAAGAATCCTCAGGTACTCTTTACCTAATTGCTAATTATGTCACTTGTGCAAATGTTTCTATTTCCTGCAAAAAATTTCTTACTATCATTACTAAAGTAACAGATTCACGGTACTATCGTAAGCTAATTAAGGACCCTCGATGGAGGGCAGCGATTGCAGAAGAGATTCAGGCTCTCGAAAAGAATGGAACATGGACACTGCAAGATTTAGCACATGAGAAGAAATCCATCAGTTGCAAGTGGTTATATCGGGTTAAATACAATTCAAATGGACCAGTACAGCAATTCAAAGCTTGCCTGGTTATTCGCGGTGATCATCAAGTTGAAGGGTTCGACTACAAGGAGACATTCGCTCAAGTTGCCAAAATAACAAGTGTTTGATGCTTTCGGTATGCTGCAGTCTCCAAAGGATGAGAGTTGCATCAATTGGATGTCAATAATGCTTTCCTGCATGAGGATTTGAATGAGGAGGTATATATCACATTACTTCTTGGTTTTACTTAAAGCACTCCCACTAGGGTCCCCATAAACCTCTTTATGGCGTTCGTCAAGCCCCGTAATAGTGGTTTGCCAAACTTTTCTCCAAGCTCCGTGAGTACAAATTTGTTCACTCCTATGCAGATTACTCACTCTTTACTTATAGGAAAGGGGAAGTTCTCATGGCCTTACTGGTATATGTTGACAATATTGTATTGGCTAGCAATGATTCCCATGCATGTCATGAGTTTAAGAACTAGCTCCAAGCATGTTTTAGCATCAAAGATCTTGGACCTCTAAAATATTTTCTTGGAATTGAAGTGGCTCGTGGACCTAAAGGACTCTTCCTTAGTCAACGTAAGTATTTACTAGAAATAGTCGATGAGTGCAGACTTTTCAGAGCTAAGTCCAGTACTATTGACGAAAATCATAGATTGGCACTTGCAACTGGATCGCCTCTGTATGATGCTGGAAGATATCGATGTCTTATGGGAAGATTGATTTATCTCACAATTACTCGTCCGGATTTATGCTATGCAGTGCACATTCTTCCTGATGGGAACATACGAATGCTGCTTATAAGTTGCTGTGCTACATTAAGGGGGATCCCCACACTGTGGCATATTACTTGGTACTCACACCAATCTCAACTTCTCTACATTTTGTAACTCTGACTGGGGTGCATGTCCTCTTACAAGACGGTCCTTGACTGGATATTTGGTGACACTTGGAGGTTCATCAATTTCATGGAAGACTAAGAAACAAATGATTGTTTCCTGATTATCTGCTGATGCTAAATATTGTGTCATGGCAGCAGTTACCAGTGAATTGGTTTGGTTAAAGTCTCTTCTTGCCTTTTTAGGTGTGCTCCACAAACAACTGATGCAATTATTTTGCGACAGCCAAGCTGCACTACATATTGCTAAGAATCTAGTCTTCCATGAATGCACCAAACATGTTGAAATAGATTGCCATTTCATTCGTGAAAGGTATCATGCCAAAGGCACGCAGTAGTTTCAGTATCTACAGAGTAAGTTGGACATAGTAAATTTACATGCACCAACTTGAGGAGGGATGGGCTGATAAGGAAATAAATATATTTAGATCTAGTTTGTGATATTTGTGATATATTTTGTATTATCTCTTTCCTTAAATCTAGTAACTTGATGGCCAAGCCGGGGCACCCTTGGCATGTATATATGTAATTCCATATGCTGTAGGAAAGCTCAAGGAAATATACACTGTTGTTTTCCTCCACACCAAAATTTCCTTCATCAAAGTTTTTCAATTTACATAAATCATAACAAATTTATTTATTAACTTATATAGTCTATAAAAACTTATAAGAATTTTGATAATTTTATTATTTTACATCTCATATATTCATAACAAACAAAAGCAAAATGTTGAGATCTATTCGTTTTGAGTGTACAATTTGATAGAAAATGGGGAGTTCTTTACATTACAATAAATGAAAGGCATTGTAAATGAAAGAGTCTCTTACATTGAGTATAAATTTATATAAAATGGAGAGCTTCTTACTCATAAAACACTTTGACATCTTAAACAAATTTCATTAATCCAATACAATTTAACTAAAGGAGATTCTAAATGAGGGAAGGGAGATGAAAGAAGGGAAAGGATAAGTTATGATAAGAACATCACCCTCCAAAAGTCGAGAATTGTACAATATTGCCCTTATTTTTGATAGAAATTGTAACTTCCTATTATATCAAGTAGATGTATTTAGGGTCTCGAGAGTAATGAAAATTTAGGGAAAAAATATTTAGTAATATGTTTTTTTTTTCTATTGGTAAAATATGGTTTTTATACACAAGAAAATAATATCTAAAAAGTCATACAAATACAATTTATTCAATCAAAAAAATAAAATATTGCATTTTTCATAAGAAGGGAAAAAATACGTGAAAAATTGCAAGTTCACAAAAATAAAATATTGCAGTTTTGGTGAGGATCGAAGCTCCCAAATGTATATGTTTCTTTTCTACATTTATTTTGGTTGAAATATTAATTTTTAACTGAGATGACTTCATCACATCTGTGAGTCAATAAGCCAACCGTTTCTAATTCTAGTACACCAATGCGCAATTGGCGTGCAAGTAGGTTAGGACTCGTGAGCGAATAGAAGCTAGTAAAATATGTTAGTTACCTACTTACTAAAATTGGGATTGTTTCCTTTGGAAAAGAAGTTATGACTGATAAACGATATGTGTACATTTAGATTCCTACTATGATAGTGAATCCATCTTTAGAATGTTTTATCATCATGGAAACCTCGATAGTGCATTTGCTCCCTTATCCTAGCCCTTTGTGTTTATTTGTCATTAGGGGAGAAAAACATGTAATCACTTAAAAAAGATACAACAATTTTAAGAAATAGATGCAGACATTAAATGAAGGAAAACAGTAAATACTGAAAATATAATTTCTTGTGCGATAAAGTATTCAATATAATGAAACTATTGAATTATCCTTTTATAAAGCATGACCAAAAGCGACGTATTAGTAATCCATAGGACAGTTATAGTCATGTTTATATTATTACCATGATTTCGATATTGATGTTGTATATGATAAAAGATCTACATAACTTATTATAAATTTCTTAACTTATGCAATTTATAAAAAACCTTATAAAATTTTTGATAATTTTAATATTCTACATCTCATCAAAAATACAATCACAACAAATAGAAGCAAAATATTTAAAATCATTTTCTTCTATTGATTTTATAATTTTATGAACTTCATATGGTGTTGTAGATTGAAGAGATTGTACATGAAGGACTCCCTTATCATCGATGCAAATTTACATAAAATGGGGAGTTTCTTACTCATAGAAAGTTTGATAATTTGATACTTCAAACAAATTTCGTTAACCCACTTTAACTTGACAGAAGAAAGATTGTAAATGAGAGAAGGCACATGGAAAATGGGCGAGGAAAAGTTATGACATAAGCATTGCTCCGTCTCCAAAAATCTAAAAATGTAAAAAAAATGCTCTTAATATTCGTGGGAATAACTTCCCTTATTATGATTGTGTTTGGGAACATTGTAGTTGTACTGTAGCTAGGTTGTTCCTATGGTTGTGTAGTTGAGGTGTAGTTGTTTGACAAAATTCTTTGATTGTGTTCAACTGGAATTAGGGTTTTAAGGTTAAGGACAAACTATATTTTTATACAAATTCATTAATGACAATGCAATTTCCTTTAAAGTTGTCGTGAGAAGTTGCCCACTCCACAACTTTTTAAGATTATGGAAGTTAGCGTACATGGAAATTAATTTCTTTCCAAAATTTCTATAGCAAGCATCATAATTAGATAAAATTGACTAAATGTTATCTTACTACCCTAAAAGGAAATAAGATAAGTTACTATTGAGAGCAATTTTGTAATTTAATGGGTATTTTGGTGATTCTAAGTTAATACTTATTCTCTCGATGAATAGTTAAATGATGGACATTTTGATAATTTTATATATTCAAGATTCATCCTACAACATGACTTACTAATGTAAGCAATAGTAAAATGGGCACAATGTGGTAAGTTTACTCAATTGGTCATACTTTTCAAGCAGCAATTTTAACTTTACAATATAAACCCTACTTTTTAATGACTTTTATAGAAAATAAATAGTATTTAATCAAACATTCTCAAAATAATATTCACTACAAGCTTAAAAAAATATTTTTAAGAGTGTGAATTTTTGAATGAACTGATAAATAGCACTAGGAGAGTACTTTTTTTTGGGTTAACTGATTATGTTTACAAGAGGTAATATTAGTTTTTGTAGTTAAAAAATCATTTTGTATTAGATGAGATGGAGCAATCTAGTACTCTCTCTCCCGCCTCTTGTTTAAATGAGTCATTTTTTTGGATTAAATTATATAAATTTTGTGAAGATTGGATTAACTCTTGCTGTCTTAGAATGAGCATTGACTTAATTTAAGTTGATTGGATCAAAATGATATGAATAGATTTGGTGCTGTATGTTGAGCAAATATGATTTATTTTCGTTGGGTTATCGAGAAATTGGTTTTTGAAATTAAAATTACATATTTAATTTTTATTTTTATTGGTTCAAATTAATTTTTGAAATTTTGTGTTACATGAAAAATTTTCGATTGTCGGACTCAAATTAGAGGTTGTTGTTTCTCAATTCTTAATTATGTAAACCATGGTGGTGAATTATCTTTCAAATTCAAAATCGAAAATCACCGAAAATGTTATCTAAACGGAATCCTATTATCCTATCTAAATGCAATCCGTGCACTCAGTCAAAATACAACAACTGTCACCTGCGCCAACTCGCACACCTCTCTCTCTCTCTCTCTCTCTCTCTCTCTCAAACATGTCTCTCACCTCTCACCTCTCTCACCTCTCTTGTGCCCCCACCTCTGTCTTCCCCTTAAACAAATCCCTCCCCTCTCACTTCTCTCTCACTTGTGGCAGCACACCTGGGCGCTAGTTGCCCTGATTGCCCTACGCCGGCTATCACAGCAGGCAGCTGCTGGTTATTTGGCAGCAAGGAACATCGCCAGCAGCCTTCTCTCTCACCCCTCACCTCGCACTCTGTAGCAGGCATCGGCCCCACAGTCTGGGTTGGGCCGCAAAGATTGCAAGAAGAGGAGAGAGAGAGAGACGCCAGTTGTCCGGCAGCAAGGAGGTCACGGCCTGCCTTTTTCGGGCACCTCACTCAACCCCCCTCTGTCATGTTCTCCACTCAGGGCAACACACATCAGGCGACCTAAGCTCCACCGTCGGCCACCAGAATCAGCCCCATGCTACTACCAGGTTAGATCTAAATGCCTTGCTTTGGTTTTTTTTTATTTTTTTTTTTTTTTTGCGTTGGTTGTTGCAGGTTCAAGTATGTGTTGAATTTGCATTGAGTTTGTGGGTTGTTTTGTGATTGAACCATGAATCTGCACCATGCTTTGTTCTGATATTAAACCATGAATTTGCACCATGATTGAACCATGAGATTGAGTCATGCTTTGTTTTGAGCTTGATTTGTAAAAAATAATGTCAATGTGTGTGATGTTGGTAGTTGTGTGGCAATTTTGTTGCAGATGTTGGTACTTGAACCATGAATTTTAACATTCTGCATAGTTGTGAAGTCAGGTCCACGTGGTTTTGGTGTGTCACAAAATATGTAGAGCCCCAGATTTCTGTTGGTTTTTATTGTTGCTGTTATGTTTGTTTGTTGAGGCATGAATTATACATTGGCATGAGTTGGAAGCATTTGTGGTGCATAGTTATGCTTAAACAGTTTTGACTTGATTTGTGGTTATTTAATAGTAAATTTTGCTTGTCATTAATTGTTGATGGTCATAGGAACCAATACGTCTGGGAAGAAATTCCTTAATTGGACAAATAAGGAGGATGAGAAATTATTGGATGTGTTGATTGAACCAAAAGCACAGGGGGCAACACAATTTGAATGGTCTGTTGATAAAGCGTTGTTGAAAAATAAAGGCATTGATAGGGATACTACTCAAATCAGAAACCATTACACTGACACGGTGAAGAAATTGAAAGCTTGGGAATCGCTTATAGGCGATAGAGGTGTTGGTGTGATTGTTGTCACTGGTGCTGTGATAGTAACTAATTAAGCTTGGGAGAAATTACTAAAGGTACAATATGCCTCACACATATTTATTGTCATGACATTAATGTTTATGTACCATTTTAAATAATTTGTTTTTATTGGTGTTCAAAGACGGGGGGAGATTTAAAAGTTTCCGTGAGAGAGTGCCCGCAAATTTGGATAAGATGAAAGTCGTGGTGCATGGCAGGCATGCGATAGGTGACTTGAGCTTCTCCCCAGCGATGGGTGCTTCGGGTAGTCAACGGAAAAGAACAGAGCATGGATTTGCAAGAACATATTGGTGATAGTGATGAAGTGGATGAGGATGACTCCAACGAGCAGGCACAACTGAGTGCTGGAGAGAAAAGTCGATCACCTCCTAGAAGTGTTCACACGAACGCCCAAAAGCGTAGAAGTAAAGGTGAAAGTTCAGGTCATAGAAGATGGCTAAGGCAAGAATTTGCTAAGTTGTCAATGCGGGATGCCCAAATTCAGAATGCCCTTAATGTGCTCTGTTTGAAGGAGGAAGCCAGAGTCCAACCCCAACCATCTACTTACCAACAGGTCCTTACAAAGTTGAGGCAGCATCCTAGGGTTGCTACAATGGGACCAGATTTCATATTCAGCGTGATGGAGTACATTAGACGTGAGTAGGACTTTGATTACTTTGTAGTATTCGATGATGATGATACTAACAGATACTTCCGAGTTGGAGGGTTTGGGGATGTCTAACTGTTTAGTCATGTGGTGGTTTATGGTGTTTGGTTTCTGTTCACTAGTGTTGTCTTTGACTTGAGTTTTTAGTTATATTACATGATTACGTCGAGTACGATTAGTTGTCATGCTCATATGTGTAAAGTCACTGTTGATTTATAGCAAGCAGTTGGGAAGTGTGAGTTCTCTTTCCACGGATGAAAATTTTTTTCTGTTTCCTTCTAATTATTTTATGATTCCATATGATGTAGAATGGACGATGATGAAGAACGTGCTATCGACACTCCTATCTTGTATACACTCGTAGGAATTAGTTCACAGCAAGCTCCAAGTTCACACCCAAGACTCCCAAGGATGATCGGTGGGGAAAGTGGGAGAACATTCATACATCGAGTATTGCATAGTAATCGTCTTGATTTTTGTAACCAACTGTTGCATCTTGACGGAGATGCTTTTATACATCTGGTTAACGTGATCAGAGCAAAGCAATTATTAGATGAGAGACGTTTTCTTAAGGCAATGAAAATCGTTGCAATAAGCTTATACATTTTTGCAAGAGGTGCAAGCTACCGTGACGTGCAAATCTAATTCCCTCATTCTCCATCAACTATAAACAAGTATCATAATCAAGTATTGGAAGCCTTAGTAAAGTTATCTATTGATATTGTTAAGCCATACCGAAGTCAAGATGAAGTGCCTCCAAAAATTGCCCAGAAATCGGGGTTCTACTAGCCGATTTTTTTAGGTACTTTGTTAACTATCACAGAAACATATATAATGCCTATCATCATCAACTACTTACAACTTAAACCAAAACTTCAAAATTTTATGTAGGATTGTGTTGGAGCATTAGATGGGACCCATATTCAATGTAAAATTGCAAATGATGTTGGACAGCGTTATCAAATCATAAAAGGAAAAAACTTGGAGTGTTTTGGTGGTCGTTTCATTTGATGACATGATTACATATGTAAATACCGATTCGGAAGGGAGCTCCCATGATCAACATGTATTACAACAAAGCATAGTTCAACCGAAGTTTGGCTACCGTCATCCATCTCCAAGTACCCCCGTTAGTTGCTATAATTTGTGTACATTATTGTGTCCAACACTGTGGTCATCATTTTATGCTCTTTTATTCCACACATGCTCAGGAAAGTACTATTTGGTCGATTCCGCATATCCAAATACGATTAGGTACTTAGCACCTTATAAAGAGAGCAATGTTCGATACCACATTCCCGAGTTCATAAGAGCTCGTCACTGTGGCATAGGCAGACGAGGGATGAAAAAGGAGTTCAACTACTGCCATTCCTATTTGCGGGGGACAGTTGAACGAACATTTAGAGAGATAAAGGCGACATGGAAGATATTAGATGACAGGATGCCTCAAGCGGCATTAGAAAAACAAATTCAAATAATAATCGCAGTTTGCACCATTCATAATTTTATTCATCTCCAACAAAATGGCATCCAAATATCACCAAGGTCACCGTCTACCGAAGCAGAATATGCTGATACATTCCTTGATTCGTATGCCAAAAAAATTCATGAACCAATTACGGATGAACTAGCTAATGATTTTTGGAGTCTTGTTCGACATGATATGTCGAATATGTATGGCTTCACAACGCCAATTTTGTAAATGTTGCAATATGTGTTCCTTTGTATGACTTTAACTTCAGTAACAAATAATGAATATTCGATTTCATATGAAATTGCTAAACATATTGATTCACTTTGTGTCATCAAGAATGAATGTTTAAGTCACAACACAAACAATTGCCATTATTTTAAAAGTATTTAAAACAAAAACATCCACTAGTTCTGTCACGAATTATGAATAAAAATCAACAGGCATCAGTTCTAATGCACAATAAATTTTATCTGCTCATTATCCATTCAAAAAACATCCGCAAGTTGCGTCACCAAATATGAACAACGAAAAAAATACATATATGTTCAGTACCCAAGAAACAATTATCTGCAATTTGTGTGAAGAACTTTTAATATTTTGTTACTAATGTACACGGAAAAAAATACTTTCTCAAAATACGCGTACAATACATATGCACTTCCTGTCACGAATTACGAACAACGTCAAAAAAATATACACATTCCTCCATTATGCCCGAAAAAATAGATGCAATTTCTATCATGAATTACGATGTATGAAAAATAAATCTGTTACATATACAGCAACAACTACCCACACTTTGGTGACCTGCAACAAAGATTTTGTAACCAACACAAACGAAAAAATTAATCTTCTCTTTCATATACAGACTCAAACCCGAAATATCTACCAGTCACGAATAACTAATATTTGCTTAACAATGTAGGAAAAAAATTATTATTGTTTCAATGTAGATAACAAAAATTACTTCATTTACAATTTCCGGCATGAGGATCAAATATTTCCATAACATCTGCAAAATAAAAAAATCTTCTCATAATTGTTATCAGACTATTCGTACACATAATTATATAAATTATAAAAGTTTTCAAAATATGAAAAATAGTAGTTATATGCAGGAGTGGGAATGAGTGGGTGAGAGTGGGTGTGAGTGGAAAGAAGTGAAAATAAATGGTATTTTTTTTAAGTGTGGGAAGATGTGGGAAGGGGGTGAAAGAGTGGATGAGAGTGGGAAGAAGTGGAATGGGTTCATTAAACTACGAAAAGAACAAGGCCTTAATTGCTCCATCCTTTGTATTCTAGATTTTTTTAAATTAATGTTACTATTGTGGTTTTCTATTTGACTATTCGCCTAAGCTTACCAACTTATGTTATACTATTCTCTCTTCTTAATTCATTAGAATGTTTTATCCAAACTCACACTATTCTAACAATTCATAGTTTAATAATTTAAAGTTACAAATTAAATTTAATTAACTACTTCTCTATTTTTGAATAATCACAGATTTTAATTGAACAAATTTCACACCATTATTAGCAAGTTTTATGATTAGTTTATCTATCAAAACTTACTTGCGTGCTTTGCGTGCGAGTACTCACTCTAGTTATTACAAAAAGTTATTTCAAATTTTTACTAAATGCTGCCTACATAGAAGTTTGTTTTGCAGTCATGAGAATAGTGAAAATGAAAAGAAAAATTTATGATGTGGCTCTTTTTTTTCTTTTGGTGAAATATGTTTTTTGATAGAAGAAAAGATTATTTTAAAAATAAAATTGGTTTAAAATAATCCAAACTATTAGGTATCTGTACAAAATAATCCAAACAATAGAATTTGTCCAATATATACAAATATTTTCATTATACGTACCTATTATCTACTAGATCTTGAATTATGTCGCTAAAAATGACATGATTTAAATATTGGTAGATTTAAACTTTATTATGAATCTCATTTTTGTTTTCTTTAGCACCCGAAAACAATTATGAACACTATAGACATTATTTTGAATATAAGTTATTTATTTGAGATAACTTTACATATTTAATCCCACTTAAGACACTATTCGAAATATTTAATTTTATGTTTACCATATTGCCAAGCTTCTTTCTTTATATCTATATATGTTTTTTTTGTGTATTGGTCTAAACTCAAAATTATACTTATATGCATTAGTTTTTTAATGGTAGAATCTCATCTTTGATAAAAAGGGTATCTGTCATGTAAATGGTTTCAAAGTTCGGTATCAGATTGCTTTGCACATTTTTCCTACAATTTGGATTATTTTAAGTCAATATTCCTTTAAAAAATCATATGAATATAATTTATTGAATCACAAAAATATGTACTTTTGATGAGAAGGAGAAAAATATGTGAAAAAAATTGTATGAGAGAAAAAAAATTACAGAAACACACATGAGAAAAAAAAGTAAATAAATTAAACACATACACACACACTCACCAAGAACAAAACACAATTAACCTAATAACTAGCAAAACTTGCAAAAATTACATAGTTGCTGTTACTATTCATTTAAATAGTAATAGACCTTATTTGCTTTTACAGTATGAGATTAAATAAGTGTAATTGTATAAAATAAGGCTTTGATTGAGCGGATAATACCCTAAAAATAAATTTATTATTTATTTTCTAGTAAAAAAAAACTTATGTGTTCCTTCATAACGCGGCGCCTATAGTCAAGATTAGAGGATAAATTAACTTGGACTGACTTTTTAGGATGCGTCAATCAAAACATAACACCCCCCCCCCCCCAAAAAAAATATGACTCACCACCATCACTTTGGCTACTAAGCAAACACAAAATTTTAATTCAAAGTTAAAAACGATGAGGCGTCAATGCCTAAGCACAATAGAATCAAGCATAACTTCATATTTAACCAAGTAATTGTTGGAATAAAATGAGTTAGTTAGTTAGTTGGTTCTTTTCTTCCGGCTCAACATTCTGTTTTCCAGCTCACATTCTGTTAGCATCTTCTCTCTCTCTGCTGTTAGTCAGTAAAGGGATTATATAAACAGGCATTGTACTTTCATTTGATCATTGATTCTGGATCATTCTAATAATGAGAGTCTGGAGAGAGAAACTTCTTCTCCTCCCTTCTGCCATGACTATTCTTCATTTTGTTTATTCCTTATTCAAGAAATCATCAGTTTCCACATGGTATCAAAGCAGGTGCTCGATCTTGATTTGGTGCCATCCCCATTTGATTAAAATTGTGTGCATGTGTCGGGTCTTGTTAGTAGTCTACACGTGAGGGGGCGTATTGGAGTATGAAAATGGGTATTATCCCACATTGATAAAATTTAAAGAATATGAAATTGGATGTTGTCCCACATTGATAGAATTAAAGGGTTTGAGATGTATATAAACTTATGAGTTACTCCACCATTTACTAATTGGTTTTGAGTTAGAACCTCATTTGAGCTTATATACATGATTCTTTTGTTAAAAGCCCAATCGATATATAGAATTTAATAAGTCCAAAAGGAAATGTGTAATATGAGTCAGGGTAACAGTGATATATCAACCTATTACACCTAGGTGAAGAGTCTTTGGGATGAGTTAGATAATCTTGATGCATTTCCTGCTTGTACTTACTCTTCATCTGAAAAAATCTCTAAAAGAGAGCAAAGCAAAAAACTCCTGCAATTCTTGATGGGGTTGAGTGATGATTATAATTCAGTTAGAGGTAATATCCTCATGATGCAACCCCTGCCATCGATAAGCCAAGTTTACTCTATGCTAATCCAAGAAGAAAAATAGAGGGAAATCAAGTCTAGTGGTCATTTTTTGGCTGATTCTGCTTCTTTAGCTATAGAAGCACAAAAGCCACAACGCTTTTATAGAGGAAAAGTGGACAGGGGTGAAACAAGAGTTGAGAATTCTTATAACAGGTTTGAGAGGGGTGAAACAAGAGTTGAGAATTCTTATAACAAGTTTGAGAGGGGTGAAGGAAAGAAGTCTATCCTGTTCTACAATTACTGTAAGAATCCTGGGCATTCAATTGAGAAATGCTATAGACTCCATGGTTTCCCACCAAATAACAGGCAAAAAGGAGGAAGGAGGACAACTACTGTGGTTCAAACTAGTGACCAAGAGAATGAGTGTCAAGGTCCTAGTTCTTAGCATCTTCAGGCCTTAGTCCCAGGTTTAACCCCAGAACAATCTTCCTAGTTGATTGCTTTACTACAAAATGTTCAATTGAACAAGACAGGGTATTCAAGCTCTGACTACAATGCTAGTTCAGCAGCCTTTACAAGCTTTGCAAGTACAAGTACTATTAATCATGCACAAAATTTATGTTTATTATCTTCTGTATCTGATTGGGAAGGTACATGGATTGTGGATACTGGAGCTAGTGACCATGTCTCACCATAAGGATATGTTTTTTGATCTTAGGGCCCTTGTTAGGCCTAGTACAGTGACATTACCTAATGGGAAGTGTGTTTCAGTTGCTTATGCTGGCACTATTTTAATCAACCATACACTGGCATTACATGGAGCTTTATATGTCCCTAGTTTCAAGCACAATCTCTTGTTAGTAAGCAAGTCATCCAATCATCACAATTGCCATGTCATCTTTACACTCGGTATTATCTTATGTAGACCCCTTCCATGAAGATGCCACAAGTTCTTGGTGAATTTTATGCAGAACTTTATCAGCTCAAGACAAGTGTTGCAGCATCTGCAAGATCTCTGGATATTATACAATCTCAGTCTTTATTTCCAGCTAGTCATGAGTCTGGCTATAATGCTAGTATGTCTGATGGAAATCTTTGGCATGCTAGACTTGGTCATTTACCATTCTCAAAACTACAAAAATTGGGTTTGTCATTCAGTCATGATTGTGTTGATTCAATAAAACAGTGTTTGATTTGTTCCAAAGCAAGACAGCATAGGCTTTCATTTCCTCATAGTCAAACTTACTCTACTCACATATTTGAGCTTGTGCATATTGATCTTTTGGGGCCATATAGAGTTCAGACATGTAATGGTTACAGGTATTTTATAACTATAATGGATGACTATAGTAGAACAACATGGACACATCTTTTGGCTACAAAGAGCAGTGCTATGCATTTGGTCAAGGCCTTTGTCGAAATGGCCCTCACTCAGTTTAGTGCTAAAGTAAAGACAATGAGGTCTAATAAAGCCCTGGAATTGGGGCTTAGCAAAGAACATTCTGAGTATTTCTTGTCCAACGGTATTGTCCATTAAACAAGCTGTGCGGGAACACCATAGCAAAATAGAGTGGTAGAACGCAAGCACAAAGATCTTCTTGAGACATCAAGAGCCTTGTTATTTCATTATGGCTTACCAATAAAGTATTGGCGGGAGTGTGTGCTCATAGCCACATACCCTATAAACAGGTTCTCTCCCAAAGTTCTTAAGGGTCTAAGTCCATTTCAATTATTGTTTGGTCAATGTTCAAGTTATGTACATCTCAGAGTTTTTAGGAGCCCTTGTTATGCATCTACTCTTAAAGAAGGGAGAGACAAGTTTCAGGCCAGGGTAGTCCCTAGTGTCTTCTTAGGTTACCCCTTTGGACAAAAGGCATATAAACTTTTGAATCTTGAAACATTTCAAGTCTTTACATCTCGGGATGTTGTCGTTCATGAACTATTGTTCCTTATCATGTTCAGCACAATTCAAATAAGCCTCCATTTTTCCCTCATTACAAGCCATTTAATACTCATGATTCTGAGCAAGGTCACGACAGGCATAATGCTTATGATACTTCAAGCACCACAGCTACAGATGCTGTACTTTCTAATAGTCATCCCTCAAATATTCAAGGACATCCTCAATTGCATATATCAATAGGAGATTAGCCTCCTTTTTTATCTTCTCACTTAGAAACAAGGAGATCTACTCGAGGACACAAGCTTTCCTATTATTTGTCAGACTATGTATGTAGCAGTGTCATGACACAATAGCCAAACTATGTAGTTCATTCCATTTGCCCTTATACTGTCCCTGTCATTTGCTGTAATGCAGTAGCAGTCAGTACCTTTGATGTTTCTATTAGCTCTTCATCATTGCTAGATAGTTTGGACTCCCATAGTGAACCATCTTCTTATGCAGAAGCTACAGCCAAACCATAGTGGCAAGAGACCATGCAAAAGGAATTTGATGCCTTACAAGCAAATAACACTTAGGATTTAGTGGATTTACCTACTGGTAAGAGACCTATAAGCTGTAAATGGGTATACAAGATGAAATGCAAGGCAGATGACAGCTTGGAAAGATGCAAGGCTAGGTTGGTGATTAGAGGTTTCACTCAGAAGGAAGGTGTTGATTATACAGAAACCTTTTCCCTTGTGGTCAAAATGACCACCATCAGAAGCTTAATTGTGACTGCAGTTAAGAAAAATTGGTCTATTTGCCAGCTTGATGTCAATAATGCTTTCTTGCATGGAGACTTAAATGAGGATATCTATATACAGCCACCACTAGGACTTGCTCTTCGTTAACCTAACATGGTTTGCAAGGTAAAGAAATCTCTTTGTGGACTCAAACAAGCCTTGAGACAGTAGTATTCTAAACTTTCAGACACACTAAGAGGTCTTGGATTTCAGCATTCCAAGAATGATTATTCTTTATTTCAAAAATTATAAGGCACTTCTATAGTGTTGGTTGCTGTTTATGTAGATGATATTGTAATTATCGGCAATAGCCCTGCAGAGATTACAACTTTAAAGGCTTTTTTAGAAGACAAGTTTAAGATCAAGGATTTGGGCGAATTGAATTATTTCTTGGGAATGGAGATTTGCAAGGTTTCCAATGGATTAATTTTGACTTGGAGGAGGTTTGCTATGGACCTCTTAAAGGAATTTCAGTGTGATACATTGCTAGCCACCACTTGTCCTTTGGGACCTCTTTCTAAAACTCATTCTACTGATGATTCATTGGCTGATACTATCACTTATAGAAAGTTGGTGGGGAAGCTTAACTATCTTACCAATACCAGGCTAGATATTGCCTTTGCAGTACAGTATCTCAGTCAGTTCCTTCAAGCTCCTACCAAGTCTCACATGACAGCAACTCTTCATGCTCTTAGATACGTCAAAAGGGATCCTTCTCAGGGCTTGTTTTTCAACAATAAGCCTGATTATTCCCTTCAAGCTTACTGTGACTCAGATTGGGCTCAATGCCCTTGTACTAGGAGATCTGTTAGTGGATTCTTCATAATGTTGTGGGGTAGTCCCATATCTTGGAAATCCAAGAAACAGCCACTGTGGCTTTATCTTTTGCGGTGGCCAAACATAGGTCCATGCAAGCAGTCACTGCTAAGCTCTCCTGGTTAACTAGTCTCCTTTCTGAACTTTAAGTCTCCTCTATTCAACCTATAACAATTAAATGTGAGAGCTTAGCTGCTATCTACATTGCAAAGAATTCGATTTTTCATGAGAGAACCAAGCACATCGAATTGGACTGTCATTTGTCAGGAAGAAGCTTCATGAAGGCCTAATTTCTTTGTTGCATACCAAATCTTCTGAGCAGCTAACGGATTTGTTCCCTACATCTTTACCTGGTTTGCAACACCATAACCTTCTTGGCAAGTTGGGGGTATCCTCATGTACACCCTCCAACTTGAGGGGGGGTGTTGGAATAAAATGAGTTAGTTAGTTAGTTAGTTGGTTCTTTTCTTCTAGCTCAACATTCTATTTTGCAGCTCAGTATTCTGTTAGCATCTTCTCTCTCTTTGCTGTTAGTCAGTAAAAGGGTTATATAAACAGGCATTGTACTTTCATTTGATCATCGATTCTGATTCATTCTAATAATGAGAGTCTAGAGAGAGAAACTTCTGCTCCTTCCTTCTGCCATAACTGTTCTTTATTTTGTTTGTTCCTTATTCAAGAAATCATCGGTTTCCATAGCAATCAAGTGATATGTCACAAGACTATGAAGTCAAGAGTATGCATGGTTGACTAATCAACACCTAAAACCTATATAGATACATGAGCCTGCATAGTTTATTTCATTCGATTTTCTTCCTTCGTCCAACATGATCTCATCTCCCTTGTCTCCATTGTAATTCCGTTGTTCCTTTTACACCAAGCCTCTTTCATGACATCTTCATTATGCGTCACTTCTTCGATTGCTAAAGGAAATCAAGCCAAAGAAACAATCCTTCTTGTCTTAAGTTGTTAATCTCAGTCCTGCGCAATGTATCACTAACTCCACAATTTTTTCTTGTTTCCAATGTTTCACAATTTCAAAATGTTAAGGCTCAATTTGGTCCTTAGAAAATTTGGTGGAAAGAAAAGTTGATGGAAAAAAAATGTAAAAGAAAAAAAGTAGGGAGAAAAAGAACTTTTTTCTCTTGTTTAGATTGAGAAAAAAATACAAGAATTTGGATGAGAAATTTAAGTGTTGATGAACTACTTGAATCATGTTGATGTCATCTAACCAACACGAGGTTGGAGGAGGTTGCAAATTTTCCTCAAACTTTCCTCATAATTTTATGAGGAAAATTTTATTGCTTATTTCTAACAATTTTTTCACGTAACTTTCCTCCATATTTTTTTCCTTTGTGATTTTGTTTAAACCAAACGCAAGAAAAAAAATAGCTTTTCCAAATTTTTTTCTTTCCACCAAAGTTTTCAAGCTCCAAGTGGAACCTAAAAGTATTTTTAGATTCATATTGTTGTAATATTCGTAGCATAAAATTTTCATAACCATTGAACCTGACCATGGGGATAATAATTTAGAAATATGAAACTAGGTGGTCATAAGGTTCTTGCATGGTTAGGGTATGCACGTGGGATTAGTATACCAATTAATCTATCTTGGGGGACATAGAAGTGTCTTATACTCATTAATTAATATTTAACCTTTCCAGTTAGATTTTGAAAACAATGCAAGTTACTGAACTTTTAGAATAATATTTATTGATTGGCAAACTTTCCTGTTTGGATGTGATTTACTGCCTTTTCCAGTTTTCCTATAATTGCGCTATATTGGCATGTCTAAACGTATTTTAAGTTCTTAAAAATTTTCAATTAACCGGTTATCGGAAACTGTTATGGTTAGCAATGGGTATACCGATTTCGCTCTTTAGAAAGTTTTTATGGAAATCTTGTTGGCTTAAAGAATTTATTCGTGTTTGAGAATGTGCATACTCTACTATTTACGACGAGTCACTGGAAGGCGGCGTTGCAGGATAAGCGAAATCCAATCGAGTTCCGGTTTCTGTAAATGCCATCAAATCAAACCTGTATGAGCTAAAACCTAATCTCCAGACTGAATATTTCCTGTATTATTTTGAAAATATTTAGTTGAGTGTCCTATTTGGCAAAATAATTTTCTTTTTATCCTGGAAAAACTATGAGTTTGGAAAAGTGCTTTTATTTCAAAGACTTTGCTTTGAAAAATTAATTCCCCTCCCTGAAAAAGGTTTCCAACTAATTTTTGTACTAAGTTTTAAAATTTCCTTATATTACATTATTGATATTCCCAAGTCACTTTTTAACTGTTTCGTTTTGCGTAATATTATTGGGGATAATACGAGCGCAAGTCTGTGGCAGTGAGGACTAGTAAACATATAAGTCTGCATCTACAACAGTCGTTTGATAGTTTCAATTGTTAGTGTTATATGAATAATTGACTCTGGGTTGGTTGTTTTGAGATGCATTTATGATTTATGAGAATTATCGAAATTTCTGTACTTAGTTGTTTATTATTTTGATCGCCTCTGCCTTGTATTCTTCTCAGCAAAACATGGCAGTGACACCGTGTAGGTACCCACTGCGTGGTAACCCTAGGATTGATTCATTAAATAAATAATTACAAAAAAAGAAAATCAGAGTATTGCAAGCGGACTCATGTAAGTTGACCTTTTTCCTTTTGTTCTTTTGGCATTGTGGTAAAGTATTCCAACCAATTAGCAAATATCTTTTTTCCCCATTGGACCTTATCTAAGGATAATGTAATCTAATGAGGGTTATAAAGGCTCTCGGGGAAAACGTGTCATAAAATCCTTAATAGCTTATGTGAATAAGTAACAAAAATGTCACTACAACGAGAGCAGTTTTGGCAACAAAGTAACAGTATAGGTCATCCAATACAACCTCCATGTTCTACCACAACTAGGAGACAAGTTACATTGTACTCCCATACCAAATTAATCTATTACTATATATAATAACAATCTTTACATAATTTTCATTTCCTCCATTAATAGTAAATTTTGGAGATTGGGACGATTACAACTGTTTGATAAGTGACATAAATGGATCAAAATCATACATTATTTCAAAAAAAAATTGTAATAATTATCCTATAATCATTGGTGATAAATACATCATATTGTTCCCCATCCTGTAGTTGCATGTCTCTTCACTTTCTCACACATAAATACAATCGCACTCTACTCTGCACATACATCGAATTTCCAAGAAACTACCTAAAAGCCCTTCTAGTCCAATGGTTCTGACTTTTGAGGCCTTACTCTTCTTCTCTCTCTCATAGTGAAGGTCCAATTCAATTCATCTCCTTCTTCCTCCCTTACAGAGCTTAGAAAAACAAGCGTTAAAATAGCATTGATATTATTCAAGAACCAACTCAATCAAAAGTTTAAGCTGACGGTTCAAGGCCTAGGATTATGTTTATACTCTAATACGTCCTCTCATGCGAATCCCCTTTAGACTTGAAGCGTGGATTCTGCAAAAAGACCCCCTCTACTTTACACAATAAACCAACATAGGGGCTGATGAGATTTAAACTTGAGATCTTTCACTTAGAAAGGATCTAATACCATGTTTAAGAACCAACTTAACCCATAGCTTAGGCTAATATTTGAAAACCTAGGAATATGTTTATACTCTAACAGATATCTCTTTCTTTTGTCGCTTTTTCTTAGGTCTTTCCATGGCTTAAAAGACTGAAATTACCATTGATATACAAACCTAAAAACCCATAAGTAAAATCTCCATAGAATCCAAGTATCTTTCTTCTACTAGATTTTCTCAATTCATCCCAAATTCGTCACTTCAACTTTTGATTCAAAGTTCATAATTTCTATTCAAAAATTGGGAGTTAATTGTATCTGCCTTTTGCCATGTATTGACCGGTCTCGGAGCTGTTTGTATCTGGCTTTCATGCTATGGCTTCTTTCCAAACCCTAACACAGGTAATTCCTCATAGAGCTTTTCATTTACTTTTTCCTCAATCACTCTTGATTAATTACTGAGCGATAAATTACTTAATGGTACGATTCTCGATTAACTGATAAACTTGGTCTTGGCCTATAAGAACCTGTTCCTAACTTTTTGAAATTGTGTTTTATATAGCTTTTCTAATAGTAGCTTACAAGTATACAATGTTTACTTTTATATGGTTTGGTAAGTTGTTAACTAATTGTTGTGTCTACATTTTAGTTCTAGAAGTGTCTTTTCCATGAGGGTTGTGAATGTTGGCTTTAATGCTCTGTCCAGTTAAACACAGAAATCCTAATCAATTCATTTTATGTAAAACCAGAACTACCAACCTTAGTATGCAGAATGTTGCATTAGTTTATAGGTGTTTCTCAAGGTCTTGGTAGAACACATACTGGGGGGTTAGATTTATCATGTTTATGGAGTTTTGCAGACCAGCAGAAGAGTCTACTATCATTTGAGCAATAAATAACCAGTAATTAATATAGCCAAGTAAGTACCAACTTGGATATCTGTATATCGATATTTGTCTTCTATAGTTGTCAATTAGTACTCTTGTTGTCTTCTCGCTGAGGTATTTTTTGGCTCGATTGTTGAGAGGGGAAAAGATATACCCTGTAGGGGTCGCTTAATCTGCATTCATTGGTCGTCTTTCCTTAACCCTTGAGTGTTTTTTTGGGGGGGATCCCCCTTTTTCTATGCATGTTTCTCTCTACTTTCATTTATAGATTAGTATTGGAGTTTCATTTGGAGACATCATTGATTCTTAGTGATAATCACAAACTCAACACGAAATTTTATATTCTTAAAGGCAATTCCTGCTCCATGACTATGGAGACCAATGGGGTCTCAATCGTCTCACCACTCTCAACATATCTTTTCTCTATTCATATGCTAATCTCCTCTTCAAGCTAGCACACATTGTTCTAGTGTCAGTTCCTTCTCCATGACTATGGAGACCGATGGGGTCTCAATCGTCCCACCACTCTCAACATATCTTTTCTCTATTCATATGCTGATCTCCTCTTCAAGCTAGCACACATTGTTCTAGTGTTAGTAACGTAGGGATTCTATTATTCGACTCCTTTATACTTGAATATGTTCGATTTCATCTTTTTTAGGAATTTTGGTTGCTTAGCATTTAATTTTGTTCTCTTCTGAGTTCCATTTAGTCTGATGTTTGAATGTAGTGACTTTAGTTTAAATGCATTGAGTTTCATGATATTGATGATTTGATGGGAAAAGTTGGATCTCACTTTCTTTCAATTAATTGTTTTGGTTGTTTGGAGTTTATTTTGGTGTTTAATCAATTAGCATTAGTGAAGAATTAAGTTTGGGAACTATAGACCAAATATACAGAGTGAAAATGATGTTCCTGGGTGTGGAATGAGAGGGTTCGCTATCCAAATGAAAGCTAATTGCCAATTGGTGCCAAATTGATTAAGATTCTGATTTTCAAAAAGAATTCCCTATCAATTTTACATTTGTTGTTGATCTTATATTGGCTTTGATTAAGCATGTTCATTTATCCACCGCTAGATCCTAATCAAGGGCCAATCTCCATAAAATTTTGGCATGATAATGCTTGCCGAATTTCTTTTGTTATCGAATGAAAAATGCATAGAAACTGAACAGCTCTTCTGATGGTTTTGTATGTTGCATTCTAGTCATCAGTTCAGGTGATCATTCCTCTTTAGTCTTTGTTACTCTTTCTCATCACTCTCCTATGAATTTAAGATGCGAACGTCACCTTTGAGATGGAAATATGTACCATCATGTCATGGTTTGAGGAAGATGCATGCAAATATGATTGCTACTCCAGGCATATGAAATGTGTATGAAGTAGACTTGTTAATTCAGTAAGCAGGTTACATATAGATTGAGTGTATTTCGGGTTCGGATAAAACATGGGTCTGGTGTGTTTCAATTTTACACGTTTCAAGTAAAGCCAACGGGTTAAGATCGACATTTTTGTTATTCTACTGATAAGTTTAAATTGACTATATATGGTTAAATTAACAAAATTTATATCAAGTGTAACATCATCTTTACATGAGGATAGGTTGGCAACTTTATTTTGAGTAACTATATTTTCATTATTTTAACTTAAATAAATAGCGAACCAAATAAACT
>JAKOGI010003909.1:15000-30000 GCA_029747015.1 Carnegiea gigantea
CTTTTTTCTTGTGTTTTTTCTGTTTTAATGATTTTGAGAATGAAGAGCAGTTGATGGGAGTTATAGCTGATCTTAATATCTTTTTTATTTATAAATCAGATCACCTAATCTTAATTTCTAGTGTTTCGTAGATGGTTGGGTGTAAGGGGTTTAAAATGATCTCCCTTCTCTTCACAACTTTTCGAGAATGAAGAGCAGTGTTCCCTTTTCTAGTTATAGTGTTATGTAGATTTAAGAACGAAGAGCAGTGTTCTATAGAGCAGTTGATGGGAATCTAAAATCTTAATCGGATCACCTTTTTTGGGGGCAGGGGGGAAGCTATCCTATTTTTATTTAATATTGAGTTAAATAAAAGTTGCTAGTGCGATGTACACTCAATTGGATTGTGATTGCAATGGTGATGTGCCCTCCTCAACCTCCATATCTTAAGTAGTATTAATTTTGCTTTTTAATTATAGTATTTGTGTGTAAAACATTGTGCTTTTATGTTACTTTTCAAGTATGGGCACTTAATTCTAGTGAAGAGGCTTGAAGTCGCTGGCTTTGGGGACGTAATTGCTTCATGTTTCTCCAGTTGTAGCTATTGAAAGGTATGCTCTATTTCCTCCCCCTCATAAACCCCTGAATATATGTACTGATGTCCTGCTAGGCATTGTAAATAGATGTTATTGTTCGTACTTAAATTTGCGTAATTAAGTGTTAACCAACACTGGCTTGAGAGAGTTTAGCATGGCTTATTAAGTTTATCGTGTGTGCGAGTTGAAAAGGAATCATATTGCAAATATGTTCGTTTATGAGAAATTTATAATTAGCTAACAAAAATCTCAAGACCGAAACGTTGTGTGTAAAGAAGGTGTCAATGTCTTGGAGCATGAACAGTCTACGAACAGATGTGAATAGTAGGTGGATAGTAGTTGGGCCTATTCACTTTGTATGGCTTAAGATATAATTGATTGAAAGTGCAATGGTGATTGCCCTCTCACCCTCACTCTGTTAAGCAGAATTAAATAATTCGATTTTGGATCCTAGAGTTAAAATATTTTTGTTTTATGTTATTTTCCGAGGGTGGTCACCTAGTTGTTGTAAAGACACTTGAAGTTGCTAGCTTTGGGGACATAGTTACTCCACGTTTGTCCAATCTGAGCGATTGGAAGGTATATTCTTCTCCTTCCCCATCATAAACCCCTTAATTTGTACACAAACAAACTCTTATTTCTCAATTTGAATATATGTATTGGATTGGACCTGCAATGCTGATTGCCCCTTTGCACCCTCCATCTTTGAAGCCGTATTATGAGTAGTTGATAATGATCTAGCCATTTCATTGCAATTGCAACTTTCTTTCATTGTCTTGTTTGCTGCCAATCATAGGGTAGATATGAGGTACTGCTTCCCTGAGGCTGAACTAATTAACTAAGTATTCTTATCTTATAATTCTTGTAGCTAAGGAATGAGGCAGATCTGCTTCTGTATTTTATTGTTGTTGACCATTGAGATTCATGCTTGGAATATGTGATAAGTTCTGCATCAACTTCCAAGGGTTTGATACTGATTTACTTGTGTCAACCT
Organism: Carnegiea gigantea; assembly: GCA_029747015.1. Classification (NCBI taxonomy): domain Eukaryota; kingdom Viridiplantae; phylum Streptophyta; class Magnoliopsida; order Caryophyllales; family Cactaceae; genus Carnegiea; species Carnegiea gigantea. The sequence continues at coordinate 16,570 of JAKOGI010003909.1, forward strand.
AACTTTTTTTTTTTTTTTTAGGTGTTCTGGTACTTCTTAAAATACTTACCTTCAGCCTTTATTGCTTGCTTGGTTCTATACAAAGGATTTTTGCGAAAGTGCTAGTTTCAATACAAATGGTGGTAAAGTTTTGGGTTCCTGACTCTTCTCCCTTCTCTTCACAACTTCTGAGTTTTCGATCGTAAGTTTGTTTTAATTTCATTATTTCTTTAGCTCCTAGGTTATCATAATGAAGAAATCCACACGTAGTTGGGTGGAGAGTAGAAAGGGTTTTTTAAGGGGTCTTTTAGGCCTACAAGGTAGATTATGAGTTCTAAACTTATAAGAGGGTAGGTTTGTCATGATGTCGCTAGGTTTGCATTATTTCTCCCTATTAATAACTTTTAAGTATTAACTAGTTAGTTATATATGGAAGTGGAACGTGTTGATTTATAAAATTTATGGGTGTTTAGTCGAGTATTTAAATTTGTGTATTTTTCAGTTGGATTTAATATTTTGAAGCTACATATTAGGTTTAACCGTGGGAATTTGTTTAATTGCATAGCATATGTCCCCTTCTGTGTACGTAATGACTACTACTAATGGAAATTACTCCACGTTTTCCAATCTGAGTTGTTGGAAGGTATATTCTCCTCCTTCCACATCATAAACCCCTGAATCTGTATACAAACACACTCTTATTTCTCAATTTGAATATATGTATTTTATTAGACCTGCAATGCTGATTGCCCATTCTCACCTTCCATCTTTGGAGCCGTATTATGAGTAATTGATAATGATTCAGCCATTTCATTGCATTTACATCTGCCTTTCATTGTCTTGTTTGCTGTCAGTCATAGGGTAGATATGAGGTATTGCTTCCCTAAGGCTGAACGGATTAACTAAGTATTCTTATCTTATAATTCTTATAGCTAAGGAATGGGCATATCTGCTTCTGCATTTTATTGGTGTTGACCATTGAGATTCATGCTTGGAATGTATGCTAAGTTCTGCGTCAACTTCCAAGGGTTTGATACTAATTTACTTGGGTTAACCTAACTTTATGTTTTTGGGGGGGGTGTTTTGGTACTTCTTAAAATACTTGCCTTTAGCCTTTGTTGCTTATTTGGTTCTGTACATAGGATTTTCGCTAAAGTGCTAGTTTTAATACAAATGCTGGTAACATTTTGGGTTCCTGATTCTTCTCCCTTCTCTTCACAACTTCTGAGTTTTCGATTGTAAATTTGTTTTGATTCCATTGTTTCTTTAGCTCCTAGGTTATCATAATGAAGAAATGCACACGTAGTGTGGGTGGTGAGAAGAGAAGGGTTTTTTAAGGGGTCTTTTTAGGCCTACAAGGTAGATTATGAGTTCTAAACTTATTAGAGGGTTGGTTTATCATGGTGTCACTAGGTTTGCATTATCTCTCCCTGTTAATAACTTTTAAGTATTAACTAGTTAATTATATATGGAAGTGGAGTGTGTTGATTTATAAAATTTATGGTGTGTTTAGTTGAGTATTTAAATTTGTGTATTTTTTTCAGTTGGATTTAGTATTTTGAAGCCACATATTAGGTTTAACCGTGCGAATTTGCTTAATTGCGTAGCGTACGTCCCTTTCTTTGTACATAATGACTACTACTATTGGAAACAATAACTGTTTTTGGTTATTTCTAATGATAGAAATGGGCAAAAGTTGGATAAATAAGGATAGGAGATCTGCAGAATACATAGATAGAATTCTATTGTTCTTAGATTTCGCTTTTGCCAATGTTAAGGGTAGTAATATGATAGTTTGTCCATGCAATGAATGCAAGCTTGGAAGGAAATGTTGGTTTACCAGAGATGTTGTAACACATCATCTCATGTTGAATGGATTTATGACAAGCTACAAAGACTAAGTGCATCATGGGGAACCAATTTCTATGTCATCTTTTTCAGGACCTCATAATAGCAGCCATAGTGAGACCAATGTTGATCCTAATTTATTAGGTCATATTGATACTGTTGGATTGTTGAATGATATTTTTGGGATAACTAACCAAGGATGCATCCAAAATGTCAATGATAATAATGCATATTACATAGGGGATCCAATGGTTGGGGAGGATGATGAATTTGATGATGAACTTGGTGCTGGTGCTAATGATGTAGTGAATGAGGGAGAACACATTGAAGACGATGGGTATAAAAGGCTATTTGGGCAACCAGAACAAGAACTATTTTTCGGGTCAAAGTTTTCAAGGTTGTCTTTCCTTTTGCATTTATTTCATTGGAAATTTATGCATGGGTGTTCTATTAAATCCTTTGATATGTTGCTTCAACTTTTAGTTGTCGTATTCCCTCAAATTAATCCATTTCCAGTTTCATGGAGTAAATGTAAGAAGCTAAAGAGGGATCTAGGACTCCATTATGAAAAAAATTCATGCTTTTCCCAGTGATTGCATTTTGTATTGGGATGGGAGGGAAAACCAAGATGCGTGTGATAGGTGTCATACTTCGCGATGGAGAGACAAGGATAAGAAATTGCCACATAGGGTTTTACGCTATTTCCCCCTTATTCCAAGGCTACTAAGGATGTATAGATCCTCTAAAATAGCCGATGATATGATTTGGCATCACAAAAGTAGGATAAAGGATGACATCTTAAGGCATCCAGCAGTTGCAAAGGAATGGAAGGATTTGATAAGCTACATTTTGATTTTATGGCAAAACCGTGTAATGTTGGATTGGGACTTACAAGTGATGGATTTAATCCCTTTTGCGTTATGAGTAGTACTCATAGCACTTGGCCGGTATTGTTAATCCCTTATAATTTATCTCCATAGCTATGTATGAAGCAACCTTCGATCATTCTTTCTATGATCATTCCAGGGGACAAGGCACCTGGCATGGATATTGATGTTTATCTTTAACCACTTATAAAAGCATTGCTACAATTATGGGAAGGGGGAGATGCATTTGATGCATACACTGAGACACATTTTAAATTAAGGCAAGCTCTTCATTCCACTACTAACGACTTTTCTGCATATGCAAATTTGTCTGGATGGAGTATAAAGGGTCGATTTGCTTGTCCCTCTTGTGGAAAAGGTACACATTCAATGTGGTTAGTAAATGGACGAAAGTTTTGTTACATGGGTCACAGAAGGTGGTTGCCGGAAGACCATCCGTATCGTTATGATGATGTTGGCTTTGATGGGAATATGGAGTTTGATGGGGCTCCGAAGCTTACCAGTGGAAGCGACGTTCTAAAGGAGTTAGAGGGAACTACAGTTACATATGGTAAAGGTGACGCACAAAATGCAGATATCGATGAAAAAGATGAGCAACAGATATGGAAAAAAAGGAGCATATTTTTCAATTTGCCATATTTGGAGCAACACTCTTCATCATAGTCTAGATGTGATGCACATTGAGAAGAACATATGTGACAATATATTGGGCACTTTATTGAATCTTGAGGGAAAATCTAAAGATAATTTAAAGGTGCGGAAAGATCTTCAATTAATGAAAATAAGGCTAAAACTTCATCCTGTTATACTACCAAATGGCAAATATGAACTCCCTAATGCTCCTTACACTTTGTCATCCCAAGAGAAGATACGATTACTGAGTATTTTAAAGCACTTAAAAGTCCTAGATGGCTATGCGAGCAACATCTCTCGCTGTGTCAATTTAAAGAAGTATAAGCTCTTTAATTTCAAAAGCCATGATTGTGACATTTTTAAGGAGTTATGTGATAAAGAGCTTACCATTGAGAAACTAGATGAAGTTGGGGCTAATGTAGTTGTGACATTGTGCCGAATGGAGAAATTATTTCCTCCTAGTTTTTTTACTATCATGGTGCATCTGATTGCCTATTTAACTGAAGCAGCAAAGCTTGGAGGTCCAGCTTTATATAGGTAAATGTATCCAATACAAAGGTTAGAATCCCAACTTTGAATATATGCTTAAATATTTAATCTTTATTTACAAATGATTTTATAATAGTTAACCAATTTATTTTACAAACATGCCTGTGCACACATAATTACACTTGTGTGGATGTATATTTGATATTTGGTATAGGTTTTTGGCATGCTTGAAAGCACTAGTGCGTAATCGAGCACAACCTGAGGGTTCAATGAAAGAAGGGTATATTGCTCAAGAATGTATAACTTTCTGTTTAAGGTATTTTAAAGGAGTAGGAACGGTTTTCACTCGACCATAAAGAAATGATGATGCCCTTCCAAATGAGGATTTATATCTATTTGGCATAGCTGGTCGATCCAAAGGAAAAGTGGAAATGGTTGAACTTGATGAACTAAACCGTAAACAAGCTCATAGATATATGCTCCTCCACTTTGATGACATTGATGAATACCATAGGTTAGTATAGCTCATTAATTTAGGCATACTAATATTATTCAATAGCATAAGATATTGAAATATTCTGTTGAATTTCAGGTTGTTTTTGAATGAATGCATTACATCATATCCTCATCAGCCAAGTGATAGACTTAAGTAGAAGTGCTTAGTAGAGGAATTTCTTAGTTGGTTACAAGAAAGGGTAATCATGTGTATAATTTACATTGGCATTTTGGCCTTATATATGTGTTCTAATTACTTTTCTCATGATCTAAGTTAGGTTGCAAACATGGAAGTCGATGACCATAATCAAGAGTGTTTAAGCCCATGGCTGGTGATCCTAACCCAATCACTAAGAAAATGAATACATTCATCATCAATGGGCATCGCTTTCGCACTCAAAGAAGAGATAAGTTGAAAACCCAAAATTTTGGGGTCATGGTGGAAGCGGAAGGCAAAACTTATTACGGAAAAATTGTTGACATTATTGAGTTAGATTACTATTCAGAATGTAAAGTGGTGTTATTTCAATGTGATTAGGTAAATGTCAACTCACGGGGTCTAAAGAAGGACAAAAGAGGTTTCACTCTTTTAAATTTCTCATACAAGATACATGAAGAAGGGGCATTGAAGGATGATCCATTTATCTTTTCATCTCAAGCACAACAAGTTTTTTTTGTAGGAGATGAGAATGATAAGGGATGGGAGCATGTTATAAGGGTGAAACTATCATAGGTGTTGAAGTTACGTCCTAAACTATTGAGCGTCTCACTAAAATAGGCAATGTTCCTCTTAGACTGGATTAGGATAGCCCCAATCCCGACCCCACTTGCATCACACTCTAACTCAAATAGATCTTCAAAGTTTGGGAGTGCTAGAATGGGTGCTTGGCATGGCTTCTGTTTGATCACCTCAAAGGCTATTTGGGCAACCTTTGTCCACTCAAATGCTCCTTTTTTCATGCATTCAATAATGGAGCCATAATAGAGCTAAAATCTTTGATAAACCTCATATAAAAAGAAGCCAAACCATGAAAAGATCCCACCTCTGTGATTGTTTTAGGTTGAGGCCAAGTTTAGATAGCCTCTATGTTGCTTTGGTCGACTGGATCCCCTTGGATGAAACTGCATGACAAAGAAATGTGAGTTGTAGGGTGAAAAACTCACACTTCTGCATCTTGGCATAGAGCTTCTGTTCTCTTCAAACCTGAAAACTTGCCTTAGATGCTCCTCGTGGCCCCTTTCATTTCAACTATAAACCAAAACGTCATCAAAGTATACAATAACAAAGTGACCAATAAAGGGTTTAAGTACTTCATTCATCAATCTCATAAAAGTACTAGGAGCATTAGACAACTCAAATGGCATTACAAGTCATTCATACAGCCCATGCTTAGTTTTAAAGGCTATTTCCCATTCATCTTCATCTCTCATTCTAATTTGGTAATAACCACTTCTTAAATAAATCCTAGAAAACACTTGGGCATCATGTAACTCATCTAGCATGTCATCAAACCTAGGAATAGGAAACCTGTACTAGACTGTGATTTTGTTAATGGCACGGCTATTAACACACATTCTAAGTAAAGTTGAGACAGAACAATGACTTATACTCTCTCTTATGTAACCCCTATGAATAAGCTCTTAAACTTGATGTTTGAGCTCCTTGGTTTCTGTTAGGTTACACATATAGGCTGGTTTATTTGGAAGAGAGGCTCCAAGCAGTAGGTCAATTTGATGCTCTATGCCCCTAATTGGGGGTAATCCCGGGGGTAGATCATTAGGAAATACATCAACAAACTCATATACAAGTGGCTGGGTAAGGGGGTGTAAAGGTGTCTCTTCCTCTCCTTTTTCAACCACAAGCAAGGCATAAGTTAGTCTGCCTTTACTTATGGACCTCTTCACATGTGTTTCGATAAAAAACAAGGCCTTCTCACTTGTGCTTCCCTCCCCATGGCTAGGGCCAAAGGGGTTAGGGTGTAGTTACGACCCTTAACCTTAAAGGTGTAAGTGTTGGCTGTTCCATTATGAATGACACCCTTGTCAAACTTCCATGGCCTCCCATGTAATAAATGACATGCATCTATAGGTAATACATCACAAAGCACCTCATCTTTAAAGTTACCAATGGTGTATGCAATTAACGCTCGTTTGGTCATATGAACTTCATTTCCCTTTTTGAGCCATTATAGTGAATATAGCTATGGGGGAGGGACACTAGGTAGCTTAAGTTTATCAACTAAATAGGCTGAAGCAACATTAATACAACTACCTCCATCAATGATTAAGCTACATACCTTGCCTTGAATCGCACACCGTGAGTGAAAGATGAGCTCCCTTTGGCTTTCCTCCTTTGGACTTTCCATGGTGTGTAGTACTCTCTTGAGGACCAGAAACTCCCTAACTTCAGGAGTTAGAATGGTGACATCCTCTTCTTTTACAACTTTTTCGTCAATTGGCTCAATGGCAATCTAATCAATCTCCTTAATTTCTTTAATTTTGAGTGCTCTCCTGTTTGGGTATTTAGATTGGAAATGGCCATACCCTTGACATTTAAAGCACCTCTTACCATCAAGTTACTTAGGAAACTCCCTAACAATGCCTCTACCTTTATCTCTGTTTGAGTCTCCTTCAGATGAAGTTTCGGGTTTAGGTGCTGAATAGGGCTTAGGACGGTTGTTAGGCTGTGAGTAGGAGCTTGTGTATGGATTTTTGTTTTTGGCATACTTCTCCACTTTAATGACAAGTTTACAAACATTGTCAAAGCTCTAATATGGTTGAAGATCAACCTTTTCTGTTATGTTTTGGTCTAATTCCTTTAGGAAGCTAACCACGACTTGCTCTGGTTCCTCCTCTATTCCACTCCTAATCTTAAGTTGCTCAAATTCTCTAATATATTCCTCAACACTCATTCGGCCTTGGCTTAAAGAGGACACTCTAAGATAGAGATCTCTCTTATAACCTTTAGGCGGAAACCTCTTATGCATTAACTTTTTTAATTTGGACCAAGTTATGATCCGTGACTTTCCCTCTTTGGCTCTTTGTCTTCTGGTATTTTCATACCAAAGGGATGCATATTTCTTGAGTTTAAGAATAGCTATCTTAAAGGCTTTCTCATAAGAATAGTCCTTAATATTAAAGAACGTCTCTAAAGTTTGAATCCATTCTAGGTACACATCCAGGTTCAAGGTACCCTCAAATTCAGGGGGATCAAACTTCATATCCCTTAGGTCATCTTCACTATTTCTTGGTGGCCTTCTTCTTCTCCTAGGTGAGTGTTCATCTTGGGATGAAGATGAGTAATCTAGGGTTGGGGCATCCCTTTGCTAGCCACGCTCTCTTCTCCTACCCCTTCAGGGGTCATCCCTAAATCTGGCTAGAATTTCAACCAAGCTAGTAGTAAGGGTTTGGACGTCCCTCTGAAGTTAGTGTATAGCATTCCCTCTCCCTAACTCACGGGCTTCCTCAAGGCTTGGTTCCCTAGAAACCCTAGTTTGAGAAGGATAAACTTCTTCCCTCCCAGACATGGAATAGAAACAAAACTTAGGTTGTTTGAGGAGTTTAGGTTCTTTTGTAGCTAGTTATGTGTTTTGGGCAGAGTGGGTTCTTTATCGAGTGTGGGAAACATGTTTTAGTCAGCATCTACGCTAGAAAGCCAAGAGAAACTAAGAAATAAAACGGAAACTTACCTGGTTATGCTTTGATACCACTTTGATGTGTAAGCTCAATCAAAGCTCAAGCAACTTCCTGGATTTCAACTTTGGGAATGAATCAATCTGGATGAAGCTAGTGATCTTTCTCTTTGATTATTGCTCAAGTGGCCTTCTAAAAGCTGAAAATGCTTTATGATGATGGCTCTAGTTGTTTAAGCTACCTAGGAAGCAAGTAGGCAGGTGAGCAACCCCCAAGTTAAGCAAAATCGTTGCAAAGTCAAAACAGTGTGTTTTGACTAGGAATACCCGAATTAGTGTAAAAATCTTTCAAGTTGGCTAAACAAGCTAAGCTTGATTTAGTCATGATTTTCAAGCATGAGAGAGGGGGATACCTTAGGTTTCAAAATTCTCCCCAACAATAAAATCAGTCCTCAGTTAATTTTTAGACATAGAATGAGCCAATTCTTCAGACCAGGTAAGTGAGGGACCAAAATTGCAATGGCCTCAATTTTGAGTCTCTTACCCAAAATGCCTTGATCATAACCCAAAATGGACTTCGCACTTCAAAAGATGACTTCTTAGAAAGTCCAACAAGGTAGGACTCTTTCATAAGAAGGTTTAGAAACACCAAGGAAAGTGTTATCCAAAACTGTGCTAAGTTCTGGACTTATAAAGGAGAACAATGTTTGGATTTGAGTACCCAATGTTTGATTACCTTGAACTTCCTTGACTTGATTTGTGCCTTGGACTTGATTTGGATTAAGGGAACCGCCTATGGTGTCTTGCTCTGTATCACCTTTTGCTATACTAGTGCAAGAAATTGTGTGCTTTGCACAAGGGTGAACTTTTATTTGTGACATATATTATAGGTTAGTTGTTAACAATGTGGAAAGTTGGGAAAAGTTGATTATTATATAGTTGAAACATTATTTAATGATGAATATATGATTATTGTATACTAGATGATATTGAATGTATCATTGTCGTCATTGTACAAAGCTATAATCTCATAGAAAAATGATAAAATCACTAATATAATAGTAATAATTATTATTGTTTCAAAATACACTACTGCTACTAATTATTACCACTACCATCACCAACATGACTATATTTTAAAGTTCAGTGAAATTGAGTTTAAATAATTTAGAGTAGCTCATGTAAGTTAAGAAAACTTTAGTTTAAAAAAATAAGTTCAAATAAATTTAATACGGATGAGCTGCAAAAAAAGAGTTCAAATAAATTTAATACGGATAAGCTGCAAAAAATAAGTTAAAAAAAACTGAGCCTAAATAAAATGGAAATTAAATCTCACGTATAGATTGTCCAAGATATACATTTATAATTAATGTTGAATTTTGATTAGGTTGCAGTATACTATTGTATTGATTTCAAAGTTATCATGACATGGATAAACTTTTAAGAATGTATGTGTGATCTTTCGTAGTTTAATTGGGGTTTGACTCCTCTTATACTTACCTGTAAAGGTGTAAAATTGGAGTTGCTAAAATCAGTAGGTGATACATATATTAAAATTTGGCAATAGATTGGGAGGAGCTTGACAAACATTTTGTTTATTAAGAAAATAATTTTTTAAAAACAAACCACTCAACTTTATTTCAAAGTTCTAAAAAATAACCAAACCTTATAAAAAGTTTAAAAACAATTGAACGTTAATGTTCTATACAGATAGTCATCAAACTTTATATTGTATCAACACCTTAACAATTAAAGAAATTTATACTTATTTTTTATTTTCTTAAATGAAATAATTCCTTAATTTTTGAAAGACAAAAGAAGAATAGGACAAAATTTAATTTATGATGACAATTAGTATGATATTTAAAATAATTTAGGGTCCAATTTATGATAACCACACAAAAAAAAGAAACAAGAAAAAAAGAAGAGCACGTTAAAGTTTGTATATAAGTAACATCTAAGATGACGTAGTATCCTTACCAGCGATTATAGTCTACTAATTGGTCCAAAGAATTTTATCAATATTTTTGTAGATGCTGACTGTCTAACTATCTATTTAAATCTATCCTCTTACTCTGAATATATATATATATAAAGTTAAGTACGAGTTGTACTTAAATATGTTGTCAATTATCTACCTAATGTTTTGCATACCCTCAAGAAACTTAGGAATTATTATTTACCCCAGAATATTAAAAAAAAATATATTATTTTAAATTTAGCAGGGTGTTGTCTGTAATACAAGGTTTGGTGATCATTTGCATTAAATATCAAATTTAGTGATTTTTTACACCCTGATTGAATTTTGTGATTTTTAAGAACTTTGGAAGAAAGTTGAATGATTTTTTTAAATTTTTATTTCCTTAAAACAAAAGCGTTGAAAGGGAAAAAGATAGGATTTATTTAAGTTTCAATTGCGTCCCAAAAAATTATTGCCTTAAAAACAAAGTGCTCAAATAGCTATCATTTTATTATTGTCGATAATAGTAACTCATGCTATAAGAAGTTTAATGTACATGCAAATTTATTAAAATATATTTATTCTGGTATATGAGAGACAAATTTGTCTATTAAAAAAAATCCTTACAATGAGAAAAATGCGCTCCACAGTAAAAATCCTTTTTTTTTTCACTGCAACTCATTATATATATATATATATATATATATATATATATATATATAATATATATATATATATATATATATAATATATATATATATATATATATATATATATATATATATGTCACTGACTACGATCTCGCTATCTCTTGTCCCATCTACCTGGTGCTCAGCAGCTCGCCGGCGCCAAGGTGCTCGCTGCCAAGGTACCGTCAGTGAGAGCCCTCAAGAGAGTTTCGTTTTGCGGGTTGCTGTTGTGACCGTGCCTAGCTCAGGATTTTCGATCTGGAAGAATTGGGCTCTCTCTCTCTCTCTCTCTCTCTAAAACGGAGCCCAAGTCCGGCGAAGTGTGAACCCCGTCGACGGCAACGTCAGAGTCGGTATCGGTAAGTGGCGACCAATGTTGCTAGAGGTGAGTATTTTCCGACCCCTTTTGACACATTTACCCTGCCCGAAAACCGCCTACCGTGGCCTGGCCGACTTCACCGCCCGATAGCAGCAGTCCCTCGACCTCCATCCTCGTCCTTCGTGGTGCCTCCGCACCTCCCCCGTGACCCTCCTCCTTCGGGGCGCCACCACCCCCTTTCTCTGTGCTGAATTGTTTCAACCCAACTGCCTCCCCTATTTTCCCCGTGGTGTTATTTAGGCTAAGTTGATCATCCTCAGTGGCTTTGTTTCATTGTGCCCCTCTTTTGCCAATTGCGCGAAACTTGCTATTTTTTTGGGGTGTTGCCTGCTATCTGGTTTTTTTAAGTGGCTGTAGTACTATTGATTTATTCGATTAGTGCTGAGAATTGGCTTTGGATGCTAAATTCGTGATCTTGTTGCAGGGTTGTATATTTTCCTACTGTATTAGTATATTGTGTGGATTTCTTTACCATTGTCATTATTAGCTTCATTGTTATTATTCGGGTTGCGACTACTTTCAGTTTTTCTAGTAGCTCTTGACTAGTAGTTGGGATTCTATTACTTGGTTCAATCCCTTCCAAGGTTACCCTCTTGGAGCGTAGTTATTCTGTTTTTAGTTAGTCTCTTGGCTACTTTATGTGTTTTATAGGCTGATTTTCCTAGTTAATTTCTTTACTGCTATTTATTTTCTTCAAGTTCCATTTACTCTTCCAATTATTGTCGCCTTTAGTAGTATTTAGTTTGTTTGGTTATTTAGTTTGTTTGGTTAGTCTCTTGGTAATTTTATTATTAGTAGCTTTGTGTTGTTGTTTTTAGTATTTTTCTTCGGTTGTTAGCTAGTGGCGAGCAATGTAGTAGTTTCAGCTAGTCCTCCGAGGGGAAGTGGGGGTAAGAGGGGTGGAGGGTTTCGGAAGGTGCGCCTAGCGTCTTGGAATATTGGGTCGCTTACGTGTAAGTCTGTAGAATTAGTTAAGTCGTTGCATAGGCGTAAGATTAATATAGCGTGTGTTCAAGAGACGAAGTGGGTAGGGGCTAAAGTTAGAGAAGTTGATGGATACAAATTATGGTATTCGGGGTCTTCTAAGGCGCGGAATGGAGTTGGTATTTTGGTTGAGAAGGAGTTGGTAGACTTTGTTGTTGAAGTGAGGCGGAAGAGTGACAGAATTATGGCCATCAAGGTTTTAGTGGGTTTAGAATTCATAAATGTGGTCAGTGTGTATGCGCCCCAAATAGGTCTGCCGGACGATATTGAGAGGCTTTTTTGGGAGGAGTTGGATATGGTCATTCAGGAGATACCTCAGAGCGAGAAACTTTTCATAGGAGGAGACTTTAATGGCCATATTGGTGTTGACTCAGGCGGGTTTGATACGGTCCACAGGGGGTTTTGGTTTTGGGGAGAGAAACAAGGGAGGAGTCGCTGTGCTGGACTTTGCAGTGGCCTATGAATTGTTGGTGGTAAACTCCTTTTTCAAGAAGAAAGAGGACCACTTGGTGACCTTCAAGAGTGGCTCCGTGAAGACCCAGATTGATTACTTCCTGACGAGGGCGGATAGTCGGAAGTTTTGCAAGGACTGTAAGGTGATTCCTAGCGAGTGTATAGGAACTCAGCATAGGCTACTAGTATTGTATGTGGAGTTCAAATGTTCAAAGTGGAAGAAGAGGAGAGTCGAGGACCCTAGGGTTAAGTGGTGAACCCTCACAAAAGAGAATGCCATGTTATTAACTGAGAGGATTACCGAAGAAGGAGCTTGGAGGCGGGTAGAGGATGCAGATACAATGTGGATAGCAATGGCAAATTGTATTTGAAGGTCAGCTAAAGAAGTCCTAGGTACTTCTAGGAGGGGTGGTAACAAAATGAAGGGTGCTTGGTGGTGGAACGAGGAGGTAAAGCAGAAAGTTAGGGAGAGAAAAGAGGCATATGCGGATTTCATAAACAGCGAAGCGGATGGGAAGAGAGATGTTAGTAGAGCTAGATATAAGGCAGCAAAGAAGGTAGCCAAGAAAGCTGTTGCGGTAGCTAAGAGCATGGCTTATGATAGGTTGTACCATAGACTGGAGACCAAGGAAGGGGAGAAGGATATCTTTAAGCTAGAGATGGTTAGAGAAAGAAGAACAAGGGATTTAAATGTTGTGAGGTACATCAAAGATGAAGATGGAAAGGTGTTATTTAAAGATGCAGAGATTAAGGAGAGATGACAAAGATACTTTTCCAATCTCCTCAATGGTGAAGGGATGGAAGATTCCCAAAGTAGGGAACGAGAGTGTGGAGAGAGGAGTGCGAATCCACGAGAGTGTGGTCGTATCAGCAAGGACGAGATTAAAGAGGCCATGAGGAAGACACCTAATGGGAAGGCAGAGGGTCCAGATCAAATACCAGTAGAAGTGTGGAAGTGTTTGGGTGAGGAAGGTTTGGAGTGGCTATCGGAGCTTTTCAATGT
>JAKOGI010003909.1:35000-38680 GCA_029747015.1 Carnegiea gigantea
GTGAGGAAGCCTTAAACATCATAGCAGAAAACTTTGACGAACCCCCACCATTAACCATACCACAGGTAGTATCCGAAACTACTACCCAAGGCCTACTACCGTAGACATTCAATATGAAGAAAGAGGTAGTTTCACAACCTCCCAATTTAGTGGTGAATCAGTCCACCAATGGAACATAGATGGCAAATCTGAACATGAAATTCTTAGTACCCTACAAGAAATGACCATGGCATTGTCTGCCTACAAAGCCCGTAAACTAACCAACTCCCAAGCTGCCATAGCCTTAGTGGTAGGATTTTCTGGACAATTGAAATCTTGGTGGGATAATTTCCTGACAGATGATGAGAGAACAAAAATCCTTAACTACAAATACAAAAAGACTAATGATCGAGGTGTAGAAGTTGAGGAAGAAAATGGAGCAGAAATGCTCATTCACACCATAACTTTACACTTTTTAGGTAACCCCAGAGAAGAACAAGCTGCCTCTAAAACTATCCTTATTAACCTTCGTTGTCCAACTCTGACAGACTATCGATGGTATAAGGGTGTCTTCCTAACCCATGTACTCAAAAGAGAAGATGGAACCCAAGACTTTTGGAAAGAAAGCTTTATTGCAGGATTACCTAAACTCTTTGGAGAAAGAATCCTTAATAAACTTCGTCAAAATTTTGGAACCAATGACATCCCTTTTGGCCTCCTAACCTTTGATCAATTGTTTGGTATTATCAAATCTGAAGGATTGAACCTTCGCAATGAAATCAAAATCCAATCCAAACATGGATCAGAACGGGCACAATCTCGTAAAGAGATGGGCACTTTCTGTGAAGCATTTGGGATTACCAAAATTGAAGCCTCTTCTACCACTCGCAAAAGATTGCAAAAACAAAAGCCCAAACCTACTTTAAAAAGACCCTTTCAAAAGCAACCCAAACCATTTGTCAAAAAAGAACAGCCCAAACCTGTTCCCAAAAAGAAGCAAGCTTCTAAACCAAAGAAGAAGCCTGTAGTCTGCTACAAATGTGGCAAAATAGGCCACAAAGCCTTCCAATGCAAAACTGAATAAAAAATTAATGAGTTATTTCCTGGAGAATCCGAGCTATAGAAAAAACTCTTAACCCTTTTGACAACAAACGTCTCTGGATCTGATCAAGATGAAGATTACTATGTTGAGTCCAGTGAGGATTCAGAGTATGAATCATCTCCAATCTTATCCTTAAACGTTATTACCAGTAAACCACAAAAGGAATTTCCTCTTGATCTCATTTGCCAAATTCCTGATATCGAGACAAAGCGAGAATACCTTGAAAAATTAAAAGGTATTATCCTTGAGGAAGAAGAGAAGCCTCCTAAATTCGAATTAGGACCTTCTACTTCGTCTTCATTAACACAAATCTTTGATCGATACTCTATTACTAATCCTTATCAACAAATTACTACCAAACAACTTCAAACTGAGATTAATGATCTCAAAACTCAAGTTCGTTTTCTAAAAACAGAGGTTTCTGGTCTTAAAACAAAAGATCTTGAGATAGAAACAAAACTTGCTCTTCTTGAATCTTTCAAAACAAATCCTCCAATGCTTGAAACAGAAAACATTTCAGGCATTCAAGAAACTGAAATTCCTCAAACCCAATTTTTATAAACAATTTCCAAAGTAACATTTCAAAAATGGTATTCTATTGTTACTCTTGTAGTGAATGATTTCTCAATTAATGCTGTTGCCCTCATTGACAGTGGGGCAAATCAAAATTGCATTAAGACAGGAATTGTTCCTACAAAGTTTTGTGAACGAATAAGGGAGCAATTAGTTAGTGCTAATGGTGAACCCTTGAACATTCATTCCAAGCTTAACAAAGGTTATATTCAAAACAACAATTATTGTTTTAAAAACATTTTCCTTATCGTAGACAATATTTCTAATGATATAATTTTAGGAACTCCATTTCTTGCACAAATTTATCCTTTTACGGTTAATGAAACTGGTGTCCATACAAAAACTATGGGCAACACTATTTCACTTCCCTTTTTATCTTCTACTCACCAAAAAGAGATTTTAAGTTTGCAAGCATCTTCAATTTTTAAGCAGATTAATAGTCTGCAAATCAAAAGAAAGCAAATTTGCCATTTATAAGAAGAAATTTCGTATCTTCGTATCGAAGAACAATTACAAGATCCTTCTATTCAGCTCAAAATCAAAAATTTTGAAGAACTAATTACGAAACGTATATGTTCTGACCTTCCCAATGCATTCTGGGAAAGAAAGGAACATATCATTTCTTTACCTTATGAGCCTGATTTTGACGAAAGAAATATTCCTACTAAGGCTCGACCTACTCAAATGAATTTAGAACTTCTTGAACATTACAAGAAGGAGATTCAAAGCCTTCTTGACAAAAAACTTATCAGACCTTCAAAATCTCCTTGGAGTTATGTAGCCTTTTACGTTAATAACGCAGCAGAAAAGGAATGAGGTGTTCCTAGACTCGTTATTAACTACAAACCTTTAAACAAAGTTTTACAGTGGATTCGTTATCCTATCCCAAACAAAAGAGATTTGCTCAATCGTCTTTATGATGCAGAAATATTTTCCAAGTTTGATATGAAGTCTGGTTTCTGGCAAATTTAGATTGCTGAATAAGACCGTTACAAAACTGCATTTACTGTACCCTTTGGACATTACGAATGGAACGTAATGCCCTTTGGATTGAAAAATGCCCCCTCAGAATTTCAAAATATCATGAACGACATTTTTACACCCTATACATCTTTCATCATTGTGTACATCGATGATGTCCTTGTATTCTCAAAATCCATTGATCAACATTTTAAACATCTACAAACGTTTCTGTATATCATTGAGAAAAATGGTCTTGCAGTTTCTGCATCAAAATTAGTTTTATTTCAAACAAAAATAAGATTTCTTGGTCATGATATTTATCGAGGTACCATTAAACCAATTGTGCGGTCCCTTACATTTGCTAACAAATTTCCAGACGAAATCAAAGAAAAGAAACAGTTGCAACGTTTTCTAGGTTGGCTGAATTATGTTTCTGATTTCTTCCCCAATTTACGACATTTATGTGCACCTCTGTATAAGAGACTTAGAAAGAATCCTATCCCCTGGACTTGTGAACATACTACGATTGTTAAACAGGTCAAGGATAGAGTTAAGTCTCTACCATGTTTAAGCATCCCTAAGCCAGCTGCATTCATGATAGTCGAAACTGATGCATCTGACATAGGTTATGGAAGCATACTCAAACAAAAATTAGAGTCTCATGCACAAGAACAATTAGTTAGATTCCATTCTGGACTATGGCTCGGTCCACAGCAAAATTATTCAACTATCAAAAAAGAAATTTTATCTATTGTCCTGTGTATATCAAAATTTTAAGATGATCTATTTTACAAAAAATTTCTACTTCGTATTGATTGCAAATCTGCCAAAGAAATTTTACAAAAGGATGTAAAGAATTTAGTTTCCAAACAAATCTTTACCCGTTGGCAAGCAATTCTTTCTGCTTTTGATTTCGACATTGAATTTATCAAAGGCGAAAGCAACTCTCTTCCAGATTTCTCAACAAGAGAATTCTTGCAAGGAAAGAGTCACAAAAATATTGTTTTGTAGGAAAACAAATGAGTTCTTCCAAGAACAACCGCAAAGATAAAGGCAAAGGCAT